>ML355174.1:0-16883 GCA_005239505.1 Nicotiana paniculata
AAAAAGGCAAACATTTGATATGACACCGTGCCTATTACAAAAAAGGTACGAGTAGTCTAAAGCAGTCCCCATGCAAAACTCAAAGGTAAAACTAAAACCTCAAAAAATGAAGCATGCAAAAGACTTAAAGAGTGAAACAGAAACTCAACAAAAGTCGAACTGACATTTATATATTAAAATGGCTAAAACTAAGTATTAACTTATACTTATCCGTATAAAATTTTCATATACATTGTGGTGCCCCTAAGTTGTCATTTGGGGACTTAAGGGAAATCCAAATTTATCCCCGATGGGACTGGGGATAACCACTAATTGATATAAAGAAAAAGAAAAAAAATGGATAAACCAACTAAATCTTTTCAAGAGAGGGGTTGACTTCAGTGGCAGAAGGAGCGGGAGCAACTGGAGATGAAGAGGCATGAGCGGCTGGAATTTCACCATCGGGTGAAGAGAGGTTATGACCTTGTTGAGCCTTCTCCATGGCTTCCTTAGTTTTGGCTATTTTAGCACTAAGATCAAAACCCTCTTGATTCATTTCCATCAATGTGTCAAGGCGAGAATTTATATACGCCCCGCTCACATCGACAACATCCACCTCTTCCAAATCTTCATAATCCTTTGCCCATACTTGAAGCTCAACTCTCAATCCGTCCTTCTTCGCTTCCGCAGCTTCATGGGCGGCTGTTAATGGAACAACCGACTCCTCTAAAGTTTGAGCTTTGTATAAAGCCCTACGAAGGTTTTCTTGAGTACGAGTGAGTGATTGCACGAGCTCTCCTGAGTATTCCTCCTTCTGCCCCAACAAGTTCTTCAAGTCTCTAATCTCCTCTAAGGCACGTGATAGCTGCTCTGCGAACGAAGACTCCAGAACACTCTTATCTTTATTATCCTGACTGCAAGAAGCCCTCTCCACTATCAGTTCTGCTGCCATGAGTCTCATCTGCCGCTTCAAGGTACTCCTTTCCTCTTCTAAAGCATCCATGTCAATCCTTAGGCTATCATACTGTGCTCTCCAATTATCAATATCGGCCTGCAACTATCTTGTCTCTTGGTCCGTGTTTGAAATCCTCTTCATAGGCTCCATGTCTATAAGGTTAATCTACAAGAAATAAACCAGTCAGATATGGTAAATTTCATATATGAGAGTGAAAGAGGATAACTTGCATCATACCTTCAAAGAAGTATGCATGACCTCATTGGCCCATGTAAGAGCACCGTGGATGGCTAGCTTTGCTTTCTCAGAGGGACATATCAAAGGCTTGAGCCACAATTCGGGCTCACCCATTTTATTGAAAAGAGTCCCCTCAGCTGGAACCTCTATCACCACCTTCCGCATCTCTCTACTGGAAGACCCTACTTCCCTAATGGAAGGCATGGAAGCAGGAAGAGATGGAACAACAACATGCACGGAAGGTTGAGGAGATGGAGAAGCCACGGGCAAAGCAGCAGGCACAGAGAGTTGAAGAGTTGAAGAATTTACGGGCAAAGCAACAACAGAAGTTGAAATAGCCAAAGGAACAGACAAAATAGCTTCTCTCAAAGAAGCAGGAAAGGCAGCAGCCAAAGGGACGTCGTCAGGAGCAAGATCAACACCCTCATGAATAGGGGAATGTGAAACATCATCAAGGACAGGGGGCTCAATCACAGACATGGAAGGCAAGGTTAAGGCTGTAAGCTCATCATCTAAAACCATTCTCCTTCTCTGTGGCCTGTGCACTAAAGCACCCTCTTCTTCTTCTTCTACGGAACGAGACTCACTAATATTCCTCTTCGAGGAAGATGAACCAACAATAATTTCCTGGGCCTGAGCCAAGAACATCTTCGGGATAGATGAAGCAGACACCCCACGAGCAGAGAACCCTATTAAAAAGGGAAAAAGTTAAACGACAAAAAAAGAGACACGAGTAAGGAAATAAGAAAAAAAAGACACGGTGTTAATAATACAACTCAAGTCAAAACAAGAAAAAGTAAATGTGAGCTAAAGCATACTCACGTGTTTTCCACTTCTCAAGAAAGGGAAGATTTTCTTTACCCACATACCGGAGGTACCAACCCCTATCCTTATCATCTCCAGGGGTTACCAACACTCTTTTTCTTCTAGCAGTCAGAGTAAAAACCCCTTCATGAAATAAGGTAGGAGAGTAGAGGTGAATAAGATGGTTGAAGGTAAAAAGAATCGAGGCTAAAGAAGCCAAACTCCTGAGACACGCAACAACTCGCCACACAAGCGGGCCAACTTTTCCTAAGCAGATATTGAAAAAACGGCAAAATTCAATTATAACTGGGTCAATGGGGGGTCTAAACCCTAAAGTGAAAGGATACGAATAAACAAAATAATATCCCATCTTGTAAGACATTATTCTTTGGTTACTATTTGGAATATAGACAGGAAATTCAGACCTCCAAAAGCATTCCCTACGAACAAGGGAAATCTGAACCTCAGTTATAAGGGTTGGATATCTTTCGACACTATCAAGAGAAGAAGATTGATCTACAAGAACTTGACTATCCCTAGAAAAAACAAACTCAACAGGGACAATTTCATCGACTCCAGGCTCAGGAAGGCGTTCGCCTCTACCTCTAGATAAAGACTGAGAAACCCTAAATCTCAGAGAAACTGGAGATCTAGTGGAAGGAGGAGGAACTATCTGAGAAGAAGAGGAGCCCCTCGAAGTAGTGGACCCTAGACTTCTAAGTCTACCACCCCCCCGACTCCTAGTCGGAGCAGAAGATGACGTTAAACTTTCAAGATCTATTACTCTTTGAGGTTGGTTTGAAGAAGACATGTTTACAAAGGCGAAGAAGAAAGTTCTTTACAAAAGACAAAGTTAGAAAATTGTTTCGTGGAAGCAAAGAAAAGAAAACATGTATTTATACTTGAAGACAACCATCAAACATGAAGAAAAAGTAAAATAATGATGAAAAATCATAATTGAGGATGTCACTTCGAGACTAGCACAGCCGCAAAAAGCCCTAAAAGGTGCCGAGTAAATGCAGAACCAATCTGAAAAGGACACGTGGTATGAGCGTTAAATGAAAGTGACAAACGACGCCTATGGTGCAGAGAAGGATACAATGATTCAAGGAAAAGCGGCGGCAAAATATTTCCACCATAAATGAATATCCACTTACCAAATATTAATCGTTAAATATATGGTAAGTGGGGGGACTATCTGTTTGGTAAAAAAGAGTTTCACACGTAAGCCATCTTTTGACAACTCAGCCAGTCACGTGGACATAGAAAAATGTGACAGCTGGATGTGATTCTTTGAAGAGGTACAGTACAAAGAGGCACGGTTCAGTAAACCCATAAACTTATCAGCCACGGGAAACTCAACTAGATTAAAATGGGAGAGAGGCACAGTCAGAATGAATCTAGACAAAGCTACGGGCAGATTCAAGGACCCACAATTGATTACTCGAACGTTATGTAACCGAACCCCAATTACTGTTATCCTTTGTAACGCCTCATTAATATCATAATTAGTCCTTAATGAGTAACCATAGCAAGAGTCGTACGTTATAAGAATCTCCTATATAGGGGAGGGGAGTACAACTTGTAAAGGCATCTGATTCTCGAATACAATCAACTTTGATTTTTTATATTTCTGCAATATTGTCTATTACTCATTTTTCTCCATTACCTTGATTATCAGTAACCCGTATCCATCATAAAAATAAGCTTTAGTAAAAGGTTCTAATTCTTTGGTTAAACAATGGTCTCTTAATGTATTTGTTCTTAAAGAAGTAGGAGTTGATATATATTGATGTGAAGGTGGAGTTATGGTTTGAGGGGAGTTTAGGATCCTATATACATGTTGAATACTAAGTAAAACCAAATTAGAAACACACTGAATTACAACAGTGATAGAAACATGTTGGTTTGAGGACTGAAATCTAAATGAGAACATACCAGTGAAGTGAAGAAAGCAGTAACACAAACAGGAAGTAGGAGATGCACAATAGTTAGCCTTGGCTTGCAACCGGCTAACTTAGAATAACAGTAACTAGCACAGAAGAGAGATCAAAGAGTTTTTTAATTGTGAGAGAGAGAGATTTGATCTGACATATCAAATCCTGTGTTTGGAAAATAAGAGGCCTGGGTATATATATCCTTGAAAATAGTAGTAAATAAGGTGCAGTTCAAAGTCAAGCATCAATTAAGGGAATCAGAATCAATCAGTTTAAGAATAGTATGGGTACTTACTTAATTAAGGGAGTTAACTCTCCAATGGTAGGAAAAGGTTACAAGTAAGGAAAGGAAGCAAATAAGGAAAGATTCATACATAGTAAGCACGGAGTAGGGAATTGGGGGCAGGTTCATTAAAGCAGTACTATAAGAATCAATTGATAGTAATAAAGCAAGAAATAACTAATAGTCGTAAAGATTATCACTGAAAATCAATTAAAGAAAATCAATCACAGGAAATTAGGGATTCAAAATAGGAGTAGTACTGATTTAAGAATCAACATAGGTTATACAAAGTAAACACATAATAGGAGAGAGTCAGAAACCCTAGTGATTAAATCAGGGTAAAATCACACGGAATTAGGGGTTTACATAGGACAATGACATGAATCACTGAATAAGCATAATACAAACAGGAAAGGCGAAGATTTAGAGGTATCGATAAATAATGAATAGAGATAAATCACAGATTAAGCATGGTAATAACAACTAGAAACCCTAACAAGCAATATGGGGTAAAACATCATGAAATTACAGAATAATCAAGAGAACAGAGTGAACACAATAGAACAAATGAACACATCGTTGTAAACAAACTCAGAGCCATAGGTGAAATCTAAGACTTTAGGGTTTTTTAACGAAATAACTTAGACACAAAGGGAAAAGGCTCGAATAAAGCTTAAACATAATAAAAACCATAAGATAATACTTAAAATATGAAGGGAAATCATTTTTGAAAAGAGGTTTGAGAACCCTAGTTAGAAGGTGAAGAGTCACTTCATGAAAAATCGAAAAACCTTTTGAAAACACCAAAATAGCTTGGAATAATCCAAGATCTGTTATAGATCTATGAAAATCATAGACTGATAGTTAGGGTTTCATAGATACAACCCAAAGAGAAGGAGAACCGGCTAAAGAACCACTGGTTCTAGCCGAAAAATGAGGAAATCTTACTCGGACGGCCATGGATGGCCAGAGAATGGCATGTGAGATCATGGGAGGTAAGTGAACCGCCTCTGGTTCCCTTGAAAACCTTGGGACAACATCAATCCGATGTAGGAGGAGAACCATAGGCTGGGGGTGGTGGTGAGACCACCATGGTTACCGGCAAAGCAACGACCAGAGAAGGGGATAGGTTTAGCAGAGGGAGTCGAAGAGATGAGAGTGTTGAGAGAGATGAGAGGAGAGGACGACGGAGTGTAACAATAGAATGAGAGGGGGAATGAGGGTTTGGGGTAGGTCGTTTAGGATTAATTAAGGAAAGGGGTAATCTGAGCCGTTGATCAAAATGATCAACGACCAGGATTTAAGAGGACCTGGGCCAGGATAGGTGGATCTTTGGGCTTGGGTCATTTTAATTGGGGTTTGGACTGGTTTTAATAGGTTAGAATTGAAATGAAAAAATGTCTATTTGTTAAATACCCCATAAAAAATAGATAAATAATTTATAAAAATAGCTGATAATTATAAAAATAAAATTGATGCTTAATAAAATTAAATTAATATGATTAATTAGTATTTAAAATATAAAATGACTAATTATTGGGCCAAAATAGCGTAAAACATATGATTAGGCTATAATTGAAAAATTATTGCAATTATAGCCAAAGAGTGCCGATCTGGCTAATTGTGAAATAATTGATCTTACCAAGGCCAAAAATAATGTATTAAGTCAAGATATGTCTTAGAAATCATTTGTAATGCAATTTATAATTAATTATTAGAGATAAAAATACTGGATAAATTGGAAATAAATTTGTAAAAATATGAGAAAACTATGGAAAAATACCAACTGTTATGGAAACCTGATTTTGAAGGTATATATGCAAATTTTAAAAATAATTTGAGGAAAAATTGGGTATCAACATTATACCTCAAAATGTGACAACAATATGAACAAAAGATACAATACATGACCTCGGGATGAAGTGGGGCTCACCGAGTCCACTGGGAAGGATGCACCATTATCTTTGGTCAACATTGTGTGCTATGGAACCACCTGCATCTATTTAAAGATGCAGCGCCCTCGAAAAAGGGACGTTAGTACCGTCGAATAGTACTAGTATGTAACTAATCACCATCTAAATAGAATGAATATTAATACAGGGGAAACAGTCAAGAATGCACTATGAGCTTCAAATAACACTAAAACAGCAAGTTAAGGGTCACATAGATTTTCATGTCAATTTCCACGTTATTAGGTTGGGTGATCTTTACTACTGATATGCCACAACCCACAATACCACCGTGCTCTTACATGGAGTCTCCCGATCGTCTAGGTCATCTCATTTGAGACATCAACCATATCTATAATTTCAATTATCATTTCCAGCACAAACCACCATGTGTGTGGCATGGCGTCCGATCACGGCCCGATCAGCTAGGCCATCTCACTTGTGACATCACCCCTTTCAATCAATCATCTCACTTCATATTTTTTTCCCATCTTTTCAATACATTGGCACGAGTGGCCTCAATTATAAAGTCATTCTTGGCACTTGGACGTATTTCACAATTCCAGTTTCTCTTTTTACTTTCAACATCATTATCATCATCAACAACACTAAGGTCTATCATTTAAGACATTAGTACACATATGGGAAATTTGGGAATCCTAAGAACATAGAGGTTTTTCATACACTTTGGCATAACAACCTTTATTCAACTTTGATATGAAGTCTTAACATTTCTTAACACATACTCCACATTTCAAACACATCCTCAAATGGAAAAATGACATGATAAAGCATTTATAATAAATATTGAACATGTATTGTTCAACACAAACACATTCGGAATAGCCCATTGTATGATGATTAATCTGGGACTTACACCAATTACATGACACCGGAGGGTTCAATTCTAAAAACAAGTGACTTGGGACACCATATAGTTATCCCAAGTGGCAACTCTGAATGAATAAATAATCCCATTTCGATTAATATCACTTTAATTGGAAAAACTTCCTATCCCCTTGAGAAAAAGGCAAGAACCTAGAACTTCTATTCGGTGTTCAGAATTTGAGCTTGTAATGTGATCTATACTTGGCTTTATTGATTTGATGTTATTACTGTATTTTTGGGCCTAATGTTTATTTAACTCTTTGATATTATTTGAATTGTATTAAGCTGTCTTCTTACACGTCCCTTTTGAGTCCTATGAATTTATGGTGCACACGTGCGCGTGCCCCAATATTCTGTTAGAAGTCATACCAATTAGAACGAGGTTGGGTCAGTAACTAGGCCGGGTAGACTTTCGTGCTCCCCATACGTTGCCCCCATCTCGGCTTGAGCTGTTCGCTTGGGTTAGCCAGGACTAAAACACCCCCCCCCCTAGGATTTAAACCTAGAATAACATAGCCTCATGGCGGATCCTTAGTAAGAACGCTTATTTGCATCATGTACATTTGACTTTGGGGACTCAACACAGAAATTGGGTCCGTCTAGGACAGGTATACCCAAGAATTACATGACCATCCTGATGCATCTTACATGCTACTTGTGCATTAGGGTTCATTTGGTTTGGTGCATGTTGACCGGTTACTAAAAATAAAAATAAAAATATTGAGGAAAAACCTGAAGGAAGAAAATATGAGAGAGAAAATTTACCTGGTTTTTGAAAATCTCATTATTTACCCCAAAAAGATTATTACAAAATAAGCCTGAATTTGTCAAAAAGTGTCATCCTATTCCTGAAACATTTACGAACTACGCGAGTTTGATTCTCACCGGATGTGAGATACGTAGGCAACCTTCATAGGGTTCAACCCAATTTTTACAAAAATAACTAAAAAAAGAAAGAAATGTGTCTAGTGTTTTCTTATCAAAAACAAATGAGCAGACCCAGCTTCGGTTAATCCCAAGTTGTTTCTGTCGGAATAGCCTTAGAACATCTTCAAAATTGTCGAAGGCTATTCTCGCAAGAATGGACGTGTCTATCAATTGGGCATCACTTTTACCATAATGCCCTTCCCCCAACCCTCAATCTATCCTTGGAAGTAAGAAGGGGCCATAGTTGCAAAAATAGCCACCCTTTCGTCGGTCACAATTGCAAAAGTAGCCCCCTATCTCGTTGATTTTTTTTTAAAATTGAGTTATTTACAAAAGATTGTTTTGCAAAACGAGTGCATTGGTTCTGTCTCTTGAGACTAGTGTCAACCCTAACCTTAACCACCCACAGGTATAAAATAAGCATTGCCTAGAACACACTGTTCACGATTGTAGACGAGGCTCCACTTAAGCTTCAGATGTGGTGGTATGACTTGGGGAAAATGGTCAGAAATGGGTCACCATGCACCTGGGAGCCCTCACATATAATATGAAAGTTAAACCATGGGATCACTTGATTGAAGCACTAGTGACTTTTTGGGGCCCTGTTCACAATGACTTCCGCTTCTCCGACTTTGAGCTTACTCCCACTTTAGAAGAGATAGCTAGATATTTTGGTTTTGGCAGGGATTAGAGAAACCAGAAGCTCATATTCCCGAAGGCTCCCTCTGTACACCAATTCTTCGATCTTCCAAACATTAGTAAGAAAATCAGAAAGACCAACATAGTCGAAAGGTGATGTTCTTTATACTTCTTGTACTCTACGTTCGGGAAGCCAATTGGGTTTGAAATGCATGAAAAGGGCCTTAGCAACAAGCAAAACAAGAAAACATGGTAGATTCACTGTCGCTTCGCCTTCATAGTGGCATTTCTAGGAATCATGGTCTTCCCAAACGAGGAGTGGACAATTGATACTCACATATCCAGGGTTGTACAGGTCCTCACTACCAAAGAACATCACACTCTTGCGCCGATCATTCTATCAGACATTTATCGGGCGTTGACTTTGTGTAAGTCCGAGGCAAAATTCTTCGAAGGGTGCAATATTTTGTTGCAAATGTGGTTGATTGAGCATCTTCGACATCACCCCAAGTTCATGAGCTATGGTCCGAGCAAGGACAATTTCATTGAGAGTTACGAAGAAAGAGTAAAAGGTGATACACATGTCGGCTCTAAAAAGTTATTTGCTACTGTTGGGTTTGAGAAGTGTCCAGCCGTATGTGCCATGGAGAGTTCTAAGACAGCTAGGAAGGTACCAAGTAGTGCCTGAGGATGAAGATTTGAGTGTGCAAGTGATTGAGCTACACCACGAAGCCCTACTCCCCGAGGCTTTATCTAACAAATTTGGAATGGTTGCCGCTACTTGAAAGATGATACCCAGGTTCCAGATCCTGCGAAAGGTGAGGTAGATCCGAGTTATGCTATATGGTTTGGGAAGAGGTCTCGCGTGGATCATAAGCCAGGGCCCGAGCCCAAAAGGCCCGCAAAAGGCCGCATGTTCAAGCCTTTGATGATAAAATCCAAGAACAGTTGGCTTGGGGTGAAAAGGAAAAGGGATACAAAGCAACTATTCATGCCGTAGAAGAAAAGTTGAGAAACCTCAATTTTGAGAAAGACTTACAAGCAAAAGAAGCTAAAGGTGAAAAGAAAAGTCTGATCCGCGAGAATGAAGCCCTCCGTGTTCGGCTTCAACAGATGAAGAGCCTCTGAAGTGCCGGTGAGAAGTTGGAAAGACCAGAGAACCATTGTCAATCTGATGGAAAAGGTGCAAGATTATGATTCCATCTTGGCAAAGACTGAAAAGGCGTTGGAGAAAGCCAAGGAAAAAATCATACAGTTAAAATGAGAAGGCCGAATCAAGTAAGGATCTCCAAGTAACAAAATTTGAAGAAGAGAGGGCTCAATTCGAGAGAGAGAAGGAACATTGGGTACGCTTAGAAGCTTAGCTCCATGCACAGTTGGAAGAAATGAGAAGGTACAATAGAGAATACCAGCATGCAAATTTTGATAGAAAGAGGGTCGGGCAGGCTAGACTTCGGGTTCAGTTGGAGTCAGATTTAGATCGCGAGGGCCACATAAGGGAGATAGCCACTACTCGCCAACAACAGTTACAAGATCGAGACCAGAATTTTCAGTACTTTAGAGAGCAAGTCCATGATTTGGCTGTTTATACCGCTCAAAGTTATGTGAAATGTCAAGGGATGGATTATGAGAATTTTTTGGAGCATGCACCTAGTTTTGCATGTCATCTTGCAGAAGAGTTAGAGAGGATGTACCGTACATTGGGGGGGTCAACCAGGGCAAGCCCCACCATGAGCAGATGTTCCAGTGGTTGAAAGCAAGAAGATTGTGGAGTTGAAATATAGTCGTAGTTGTTAGAACTTTTCATGTAGTAGTTATGTTTTAACAAGTACTTTTTGATGTAAAGTCCTTTCTGTCATTGTATTTTGAATTGTTTCATTTTGTTAATTTTTTTTTAAAAAAAATCATCAAAATTGTTATTATTCTCCCCAAACTACGTAATGGTTTGATTCATGCAGCGTCATGATACATAGGCAATCCTTATCAGATGAGATCATAGCCATAATTAATATGGACAAAGTTGAAAAAAGGGAAAGAAAAAAGAGCGTTAAATTCAAGAGGAAATAAACCAATAAGTCGGGATAAAGCATGAAGCCTTCCAAGCTCATTTTAGAAATGAAAATGGAATTAGGTGCACGACATACAATGTGTGATTAATAACACGTTTGTTGTTTGTCATCAAAAGATAAAGTTAAACAGAGGTGGTTGGTTTGTGGTTTAAACTGGCGACTCACCCTTACAACACGAGATCAAAAGGAAAGAGTAGAATTGAAAATAACAGTGAGAATGAGTCAGATAATGATGATGTCCATGGACAATTGGTTGAACAAGGTTCAGGATTGGTTGAGGAAGTAAGAGTGCTGAAGCAACAATTGGCAGAGATGTACCAAGATTGGATGAATGGACATACATCACCCCCACTACTCATATGGCCTTCAGATAATCTTCATAATGTGTCAGTTGCAAATCAAGTGCCCATATCCATAACAAGTAATCCATTGTACCAACCTGGATTGAGTCCGAGCATTAACCTTCTCATTATCCCCAGTACCTCCATTCCACGTCCTCCAACCGCACCCCTAAAAAATGACACACCTACTGTACCCATTGTCCATACTTTCACTGTTCCTCAATTGTCTCTTGCTCAAAAGTCCAACAATGATCCACAACTGAATGCTCATGATGCCCAACATTACTCTCCAGAACTGACTTTCAAGGTTCCAGATTCATACAAGCATACTCCTCAGAACATGTTCCCAATTGAGATTGAAAAGCCCGACAAGAATAAGGAACAAGAGGAAATGACCAGAAAAATGAAGAGCCTGGATCAAGCCATGAGAAACATACAGAATTTTGGAGGCCACAAGAGTTTTTCATTGAACTATTTATGCATGTTCCCCCATGTTCATTTTCCACCCGGCTTCAATACCCCCAAGTTTGACAAGTGTGATAGTCATGGTGATCCTGTGGCCCATTTGAAGAGGTATTGTAACCAATTAAGGGGAGCAGGAGACAAAAAAGAATTACTCATGGATTATTTTGGGGAAATTTTGATAGGAATTGCTTCATAGTAGTTCATAGATCAAGACATCTCTCACTGTCACATTTGGAACGACATGGCTCAAGATTTTGTCCAACAATTTCAGTACAATATTGATATAGTGCCAGAACGCTCCTCTCTCGTCAACATAAAGAAGCAACCAACAGAAAGCTTCAGAGAATATGCAGTCAAATGGAGGGAGCAGGCTGCTAGAGTCAAACCACCAATGAAAGAGGCAGAAATGATTGACTATTTTCTCCAAGCTCAGGATCCTGATTACTTCCATTGCATATTGGCCGCCATTGGTAAACCTTCACTGAGGCGATTAAGATTGGTGAAATAGTTGATAATGGCATGAAATCAGGCAAAATTGTGAGTCAGACAGCCCTTAAGGCAACCACACAAACAATTCAAAGTAGGTCAGGCAGTTTCGGAAATCGAAAAAAGACGGAGGAAGGATCCATGATGGCATCTAGGTTCGGGGGAGTTCAAAGAGGAATAGTTCCTTATTACGTGCAATTACAACAAGGACAATCCAATTCTCCTCAACATTACTATCCACCTAAGGATCCCCGATACTCAATTTCCCCGCAACAATACACAGCGTTTAATGCTCAGTCTTATGCTAGGCCTCCCAATCACCAACAATAGCGGGCACCGATTCCACAAGGCTCCCGTAAACTGCGCCAGAATTTTCAGGCGTCATATAATCCTCGTCCCCGACAAGGATATGTGAGAGAGGAGGAGCCAAAGAAATAGTTCACCCAAATTGGAGAATCGTATACAATCCTATTTCGAAAGTTGATGCAATTGAAGTTGATTGAAACTGTCATGCCGCGTTATGTGAATCCAAATTCAAAAGGTTTTGATTTCAATTCAAGATGCGAGGGATACTCCTAATATAAAAAAAAATCCACTCCCAACTCATAATAATATACATTTTATTGGGATGATTTGTGATGATTGGGATTATAAGCAGTCTGGCAAGACATAAATGCTTGTTGTAACCATAGGGAAAGAGCCAAAAGTGATAGTAAGCTCATAGCAATTGGCACCGTTGATTGTGAAAGGTGCCAGTTCTAGCTTGAAATTGGCAGGTTTGAGAAAAATGATTCTCTATGTCCCCGGAAGCACAAAAACATTTGAGGTTCAATTGAGTGGGACCAAACTTTACATCCCTAGAGGCATTCAAAAGATCGTTCCAAAGAATAGTTTGAGAAATATAACAGAGCTAGTCGTTATCCGACCTGTTGCACAATTCCCAATGACAAACACAAAAGATATTCCCTGGAATTATAACAAGATTGTCATGACATACAAAGGAAAAGAGATAGTTGAAGAAACATATGAAATGGGGGGCTTGAACCGCTCTGGAAGGTACTACTCACCAGAGGAATTGAGAAAATCTAAGCAAGCCAGGCAAAGTCATTTGCCAGTGAAAGAACCCGTTGCAGAAAAAGAAGCGGAGGAATTCCTTAAGAAGATGAAAATGCAAGACTACTCAATCATTGACCAACTAAGGAAAACCCATGCTCAGATATCTTTGTTATATCTGCTTTTGCACTCGGAAGAGCATCACTGTGTGTTGATCAAAACTCTGAACGAGGCATATCTCTCAAAAAAGACAATGGTGAATCAGCTAGAAAAAATGGATGAAAGATTCTTTGAAGTAACTAGAATTACTTTCAGCGATGATGATTTTCCTGAGGAAGGGGCTGGGCAATAGAGATTTGCATCTTATGGTCAAATGTTAAGGGAACTACGTAAAAGGAGTCATGATTGACAGAGGCTCAAGTGTAGACGTATGCCCTCTTTCTACTCTACAACAGCTGAACATTGATACTTACAGAATTCGAACTAGTAATGTCCGCATCAGAGCTTTTGATGGTTCAAGAAGAGATACTATTGGGGAAATCGAACTCATCATGACAATCGACCCGGTTGATTTTAACATTGTCTTTCAAGTGTTGGATATGGAAACTTCCTATAATTTTCTTCTGGGAAGAACGTGGATCCATATGGAAAGAGATGTACTATCCACCCTACATCAAATGGTCAAATTCGGGTATGACATGCAAGAAATTGTTGTTCATGGGGAGGACGACTCATCCGTCTTTAAATACCCATCCATTACATGTATCGAGGCCAAGGAAGGATGTGAATCCAGCATATATCAAGAATTTGAGGTGATTAAGGTGGACCAAGTGGAAGAAGGAAAACCAATTATGCATCCTTGTCTTTAAGCCACATCTATGATGGTAGCTTAGCTGATGTTGAGGAACGACTATGAACCACGAAAAGGATTAGGATCCTCTCTGCAGGGAATTGTGAACCCCATTTCTCCCTTTTCAAAGAAAGATACCTTTGGCTTGGGTTTTAAACCAACATCAGCTGATATAGACAGAGCCAAGGCCCACAAAAAGAATGGTTGGAATTTGTCCAAACCAATCCCTCACATTGCCTACTCTTTTGTCAAGCCACAATTTGAAGAAGTACAAAATCCTTCTACTCAGGATGACATTGATGAAGTGTTCCAGGGTCTCAAGGAGATGTTCTATGAGATCAATATGGTTCAAGTTGGTGAGGGCCCTAGCCGTGCAAGTGTTCAGTTGATTGGTCTAGATACTTCGCTCAACAACTGGGAAGCAATTCCTCTTCCCATCAGGAAGGAGTTTTGGTAGTCTATTTTATTTCTTTTTCTATATTTGGATTATTTTAAGGGTTGTAATCTAGATATTTTAGTTTAATTGATTTGCTTTGATGTTAACCCTTCTATCCTTTCAAATTCAATGAAATGAAGTTCCAGTTTCATAGTAAAATACTGTCTTTTCATTTCCCTAATTTTTGTTAATTTCTTATCATTTTCAGTTTTGTTAATGTTGGCTTTAAAAATATGACATGCACGCGGAATTCATGCTCAGATCTTAAAAAGTTTTCTGATCTCGAAATAATGAATCAAGAAGTTGAGTATGATGAAGATGAGGCTCTTAAGGAAATAAAAAGAGAATTGGATCAATTTGAGAATAATCCTAAGCCTAACTTAAATGAAACTGAGGCAATTAACCTGGGAAGTCCTGAAGAAACCAGAGAAACAAAAATAAGCATTCATACTGAACAAAAGACGAGAGATGCCATAATTCAAGTTTTGTTCGAGTACAGAGATGTATTTGCTTGGTCGTATATGACATGCCGGGTTTGAGTGCCGATTAAGTGGTTCATAAGCTTCCCACATACCCTAATTTCCCACCAATCCAACAAAAATAGAGGAAGTTTAAGACAAGCATGAGTGATAAAATTAAGGAAAAAATCATGAAACAACTAAGTGAAAATGTGATCAAGGTCGTCCGATATACCACATGGTTAGCCAATATTTTTCCAGTGCCAAAGAGGGATGGGAAAATCAGAGTTTCTATTGACTATAAGGATTTAAACAAAGCAAGTCCAAAGGACAACTTTCCCTTACCCAACATTCATATCCTTGTTGACATTTGTGCTAAACATGGGATCTAATATTTGTAGATTGTTATGCCGGGTATCATCAAATTCTGATGGATGAAGAAGATGCAGAAAAGACCGCCTTCACCACTCCATGGGGAACTTATTGTTATAGGGTCATGCCATTTGGTTTGAAGAATGCAGGNTCACCACTCCATGGGGAACTTATTATTATAGAGTCATGCCATTCGGTCTGAAGAATGAAGGGGAAACTTACATGAGGGTCATGACTACTATATTCCATGACATGATGCACAAAAATATTGAAGTGTATGTTAATGATGTGATCATTAAGTCCAGAACACAAGCTGACCATGTGCAAGACTTGAAAAAGTTCTTTAAAAAGCTACGAAGGTACAATATCAAACACAATCCAACCAAATGTGCATTTGGAGTTCCTTCTGAGAAGCTCTTGGGTTTTATAGTTATTCGAAGAGGCATTGAGTTAGATCCCTCCAAGATAAAGACCATTCAAGCGTTGCCTCCTGATGCGTGGCTAGAATTCATGATTTAACAAGTTATATGCCTTACATTTTATGTGCGTTAATGATAAAAAATACACTTTTTATGTGCATAATGGAGTGTATTTCATGTGTAGGTGAATTGGATATGGAAGCCGAGCTAAAAGGATGCAAATACATCGAAAATACGCTTAAGAGGCGAAAAGGGAACACCCGGGCGTTAGCCGGGCATTTGGCCCCTAAAGCCAGGCTGACCCTGGCGTTAGTTGGGCGTTTGGCCCCTAACGCCAGGCCTGCCCTGGCTTTAAGGGGGTGTTTGGGCCCAAACGCCTGGGTTCCGAGGTCCGGTCAATTCCGAGTTTTGAAGAGTTTAAGCATTTCCCGGTTGGAATAGAAGTCTCCTACACGTTTAGGGTTTATCCCAAACATATAAATAGACCCAAAAACACAACTTGAAGGGAGAGGAAGCCATTGAAGAGGAGTCAAACATCGATTTGTACGGCTTTCATTCATTACTTTGTAGTTTAATTATGCAAGTTATTTTGGATTTGATTCTTATGAACATGTTTAGCTAATTTCTTTAATCTAGGGTTTTGGTGGAACCCGTTGGGGGATGAACTTATTGTGTTATTAATATAGTTCTGATTGGTTGATTAATCTCTATTTGTTCAACTACGTTCTTGTTGTAGTTAATTAAATGGCCATAAATTAGCTGTTTTGATCACGCTCAACTATGTCTAATAAAAGACTAAACGGGCGTTGCAAATATAATTTGGGGTATTAAGCCCAGAGTCGATCCCACAGGGAGTTAACGTATCAAGAAAGCTGTCAGAATACTAAACTGTCACTTGGTGTTGTTTAAACCACTACAACTGAAAGAAAATATTAAACTAAAAGATTAACTACAATAAGGTGTAAACAATTGTAATAAAGGTCAAAAGTTATGGTTTCCCCCGTCGGTGAACTTCCTTCTCGGATACTTATTATAGTTTGATTAGTTGTCTCTATCAATCATGAACACTCTATCTACCATAAATCTCTCTCAAGTAATTATGATAATTTACTAGACGCACTCTCTCAAGTTACGCTTGCTAGATTGCATTACAGTTCACTTTAGATTGCACCCGAGGTATCATTATCTCTAATCCAACCTCTAAACCCTCGGTTATGAATTTCGTCTGTACTCTAGGAGTTGTGTTGTTCAAACAACTACCTAATATGCTCTCAAGTAGATACATAATAAATGGGAACAACTAATTGATGGCCATTCAATTAACTACAACAAGAAC
>MDKI01046079.1:0-49130 GCA_005239505.1 Nicotiana paniculata
TACCACTTTCTTAGTGACAGCTTTGAACGTGACAGCCTCGACCCATTTCGTGAAATAGTCGATGGCGACCAAGATGAATCTGTGCCCGTATGAGGCCCTTGGCTTGATTGTCCCAATTACATCCATTCCCCAAGCAACAAATGGACAGGGTGCTGACACATACTCGGACCTTTCCGTCCTTTTTAGGAACCGGGACCACATTGTCTAGCCAGGTGGTGTATTGGACCACTCGGATTACTCCAGCCTTTAGTTGTTTAGCGACTTCTTCTTTGATATGTCACTCATGTCCGTTTTGAACTTTGTCTGCTTTTGTTGAATTGGTGGATGATTAGGGTAGATGGGCAATTTGTGCACCACCAAGTCCATACTTAATCCGGGCATGTCTTCGTAGGACCAAGCAAATACGTTCTTGAATTCTAATAGGAGTTGAATCAAGGCGTCTTTAGTTTTTTCATCCGCATGGACGCTTATCATTGTTTCTCGAATCTCTTCTTCTCTGGCCAAGTTAACAGGTATCTCCATACACCAGAATCTAAGGAAGTACGGAAATGAGGGAATAGAAGGGGACTCCGAGGTCCGCGGATGCGGCAGATGTACCTTGAAGTATCTGAACAACAACAAACACTCTTAGCTAAAAGCGGGGCTGATATGAACTACCTGGATTTGCACACAAAACATGTACAGAAGAGTAGCATGAGTACACCACAACGACACCCAATAAGTGCCAAGACTAACCTCGGTAGAGTAGTGAGGAGGTCAGGTTCGGGCCCTACTGGGATATAATAATAAGACAGATGATATAATAAAATGAATAAAGATGGAGTATTTAACAGAAAGAACTCACAGAGAAATAACAACACGACACAATGAGATAAACAACAGGAGCGCTCCCGAGATACAATCTCGTGGTCCCAAAAGTAAATATTCAACATGGGATCTCCCGAGATACCGTCTCGTAGTCCCAAAAGTAAATATGCAAGGAGATCTCCTGAGATACCGCCTCATAGTCTGAAAAGTTAATGTGCAGGGGGGGGGGGTATTCCGAGGTACCGCCTCGTATTCCCAAAAGTAAATGTACAGAGGATCTCCTGAGGTATCGCCTCGATGTCCCAAAAGTAAACACACAACTCAAATCAGTGGAAAAAGCAATTAACATCAAGAATTCTACAGTTAAGGTTGATACAAATCAAGGCAGGAATTCAACTAAACATGCTGCACAGATTTCAAATAAGCATTTAAGACACGTAGACATGCAAAATTAGACTAAACAGGATAACTACATATGCTGGTATAACTCAATTAAGGTGTAACAGGCTACTACTCAGTGAAAACTGGATTTTGCAATAATTAGCCCGTGTACGCGCTCGTCACCTCGCGTACACGACGCTCACATATCACATAAGTATCACAACATTACCAAATTCTAAGAGGATTTCCCCCATGCAAGGTTAGGCAAGCCACTTACCTCGAACCAAGCTCAATCAATCAATAAGAATGCCCTTTTCTCGATTATCCAACTCCGAATGGCCCAAATCTAGCAAAAAATAATTACATACCATAAATACAACTATAATAAACTAATCTAATTAATGAAATCAAGACATTAACAAGAATTTCGAAAATCGCCCCAAAAAGTTGACCCGGGTTCACGTCTCAGAATTGGGTAAAGGTCACAAAATACGAACACCCATTCACCCACGAGTTCATTCGTACCAAAATTACTCAAATCTGACGCCAAAATCTCAATTAAAACTCAAATTTGGTTGAAGAATTTTTTCCATTTTCCCCATTTTTCTCAACCCAAATCTGAAATTAAGTGGTGGAGTTAGAGATAGATTAGTGGAATATAACCAAAAATAAGTGAAGAATCATTACCCATTTTATGCCTCTGAAAATCCCTCAAAATTTCGTCCAAATCCGATTTCTCTATTTCAAGTTATGTAAAAAATGGCTAAACTCTTGATTTTGAAATGTTATATTCTGCCCAGTGATCCCTTCTTTGCGAATGCGGAAGAACCCTCGCATTCGCGAAGCACAAAATTACTTCAGTCCAAAATTCATCACCACGAACGCGATGGCCTAATCGTGAACGCGAAGCTCAATCAGCTCAACCCTACGCGAAGGCAGGACCATTATCGTGAATGCGTAGGCAAATTGCCTGGAGACTCAGTAGATCAGTTTTCTCTACGCGAACGCATGGCCCTCATCGTGAACACTAGACTTATCCCCTCATAGCTTCGTGGATATGGGACCTTCATCGCGATCGCGAAGCAAAAAGTCTATCCTGCCTCCAACTCCCCTTCGCAAATGCGGTACTCCCCTCGTGAATGAGAAGAAGGAAACCATCAACTGAACACCAGATTTTTCTGCAACTCCTACAAGTTCAAAACTAGTCTGTTAACCATCCAGAATCAACACGAGGCCCCCGGGACCTCAACCAAACATACCAACAAGTCCTAAAACATCATACGAACTTAGTCGAGCCTTCAAATCACGTCACACAATGCTAAAAACACGAATCACACTCCAATTCAAACTTAATAAACTTTAAAACTTCTACAACCGATGCCGAAACCTATCAAATCACGTCCGATTGACTTTAAATTTTGCATACAAGTCATAATTGACATTATAGACCTACTCGAACTTTCAGAATCAGAATCCGACTCATATATCAAAAAGTTCATTCCCGGTCAAACTTCCCAAAAATTCAACTTTTGCCATTTCAAGCCTAATTCAGCTACAAACCTCCAAAACACAATCTGAACACGCTCCTAAGTTCAAAATCACCCAACGGAACTGACGAAACTCCATTCTGGAGCCGTCTTCACACAGTTCCAACTATGGTCAAAATTCAAGAACTTCAGCTTCCGTTTTAGGGACTAAGTGTCCCAAATCACTCCGAAACCACAAACAGAACCTCCCGACATGTCACATAAGCAGTAAAGATACGGAGGAAGCAGTAAATGGGGGATCAGGGCTAATACTATTAAAATTGTCGGCCGGGTCGTTACATATTTGCATTCTTACTATATATCATATCAAGTTAAATCATCATGTTTCATCATATTCCATATTTAACACAAATATTGCCGATATATAAAGAATAATTTTTCATAGTTATTTAATAATGCATGAAAACCCATCTAAATGACCTCAAAATACCGAAAAATAGCATGATTCACTGCATAGCAGTAAATTTTTCTCATTCGATCGTTTTCAATGAACCTACCAAGTTTCAGGTCAATCAGAGACCGTCAAATTCATAACCACCAGCCTGTATCCAAACTCGGAGAATACTCATTTTAAGTAGTTTCATGAATTAAAATAAATATAATATTGATTTCCATTCTCCTTATAATTATACTTTGAGCTCAAGGTATATATTATGTTCTACCTATTTCTAGGATACATAATATCTCATTTTTCACTAAATTATCTTTTTATTAAACACACAAGAGCTTAAGATATCATATTTTCTCCCGTTCAGCAAAAACCCCAATATCTCTTCTCATGGATGGAGTGGGCCTCACTAGTACCCAAAGATAAAACTCTTTTCTGGTTAAAAACCTTCACCACTAATGTAGGTTTATCAAGGATAATTTTTACATAGTACATTAAGTAGATTTTAATGACTCTAATATAGACCATTTTATGGATCCTATTTATTAATCATAATGCTCAATCCATGAATAGACATAATTTCTCATGTACAATTTATTAAGATTTTTTCATGAGTTCAGATAAACAAACCACCTTAGTGGTAACTATTTATTACTCATAAAATTCTCAATTTACAAGTGAATATACATGTAGCTCAAAAAATTATTTTATGGCAGAATATGGACCATAGCTTAAAATCCATACCAATAATATAAAACTCATTCGAAATAGTGTCATATTTCACTTAATTACAACCTCAAACCAGAGAAAAAAATTCTTCATCGAAAATCTAAGACTAGTAATCACGTAAGGCATGAAGACATAAACTAAAATTTGAGAAATTTTTTATGCCCAAATATGTCAAATGCGCCAATCATTAGTCATCCAAGATATCAGAAAGATGTTTCACTTTCTTATGAAATAATTATATCATCATACAATATCAAGTATACTCTTAAGACCTATTCGATAAAATCCTACACCTCTATTATTGAATTCAATACTACTACATGTCTATTTACCAATAGCCAACATATAAACCCATTATATCACTAGTATTTAATCGCGGAGACCATGGGAGTCAGCCCCACCACCATTGAATTAAAATTGAACTAAAATTATTAAAAAATAATTTCTAGAAAATAGAAAAACCATCCAAAACACAGTCCAAACGACCTCAAAATGCTGAAACACACCATGATTCCTTGCCAAAGCAATGAGTTTTTCTCATCATGTCGTTTCCGATGGACCCACCAAATTTTGGCTCAATCGGAGTTTGTCAAGTTCGTTGACTATCTGAAAACACCGGCAATTCGGTCAAAATCGAGTTTTGCATTTTTCTAGGGTTTACCCAAAAAAATATAGATCATCAAAATTTATCAATAAAATCTCATGATTACAAGAATAATCCAAAAATTTTCCACAGTAAAACTCACAAAATAGCAGTGCAGGTTTTCAGAAAATAACATATACATGTAATTCAAAAACACAATTATTATTTCATGAAAAATCTTAGTTATCTAATTAGATGTGATGGAATCTGATACTAATTGATGGATTATAAGCAGCGGACGCAATTCCAGTATCAAAATCCACATGTAATTTAGACAACTAGGAAATTTTCAACAATTTTTTCCTAGAAAATTTTGCCCACACGAAATAACTATTTTTCGGATATCATTTGGTTAACACAGTAGAAGATCGTGGAACGTTCGGAAATCGTGATCGTGCTGATGATAGTGATTTCATTAAGTTGTTGTGGAATTAGAGGCTCATGTGATAAAGAAGCTTTATTCACACTTCAAGAGATAATCCGTGAAATCCCGTTTATACTAGTTGTCTAAATTACATGTGATTTTGATACTGGGATTGCTTTCGATGCTTATAATAATACATCAATTAATTGCTACTTCTCCAATGTACATTATTATTTTTTTTATCTAATTTACTAGGCATATTGTCCCACAAAAGAATCTCGCCTTTTAATAAATCAAAACAATAATAATATACACAAGTAACAATAATTATATCAAGATTAAGAGTATAAGTACATTTAATGTATAGAGAGTTTATTTTATTAAGTCAGTATAAAATAATTTACTAGGCAAAATATACTAGCACAAGAAGTTGGAATTAAACCATTCCCATAATAAGGATAAATTATATTTAATCTTGTGCTACAATCATTCCTGATGATTTGTCCAATTTCATCATTAGATTGTGAACTCAAATATTATACTTATAAAAACCGATGATTTAATCTTCCGTGTATAAGCGTCTATACTCTAAATCATCTACTATGTAAGCAAAGGACACAGACTAATATATGATCTATTTAAAATTTTATTAAAATTGATAAATAATTATGTCATTACTATATCTAAACCAAACTCATGGTTAATAGTATATATCCCAACAACAAGATCAAATCATAGCAGGATATGTACGTAAAATTCATATAAACATACGTATCACCATTGTATAAATAATGTATAACCTATGTATACCACCTAATATATGTAAATTTCATTTTGGGCAGAATCACTTAATACTTTTTCTTATATTATGCCACGACCCGTAATTCCCACCTTCGGGACCGTGATGGCCTAGCATTTCATTTGCTAGGCAAGCCAACATTAGAACAATTTATTCATTTTGCAACAGTTTAAATTAAACAATGAGAAAGAACTGAAATAACTGTAATACTCAAACGTAAAGTGCGGAAACTATACAACCCTAGACCCGGTGTCACAAGTGCGTGATTGGTTTTCTATGCTTAAGCTGATAGGAAATAAGATATTCAAATAAATAATTTACGAGCTACTAGAATAGTACAAATAAGGATCTGAATAAAACATAAATTTTTTTGAAGGAAAGTACACATCTAAATAAAAGTAGAGGGGACTCTAGGAGCAGCAGACGCTGAGCAGCTGTACCTCAAGTCTCCACAAAGTTGTCCAATTCGAGCACGTTAATATCCGCCTCTGAGATCGCACTCCAAAATCTGCACAAGAAGTGCAGAGTGTAGTATGAGTACAACCGACCCCATGTACTCTATAAGTGTCGAGTCTAACCTCGACGAAGTAGTGACGAGGCTAGGGCAGGTCACTCACACTACAACGTCTATGCAATATATAATAAAGACATAAAAGGGAACTACAGAACACAATAAGATAGGTAACTGAAGATAATAGTTAAAGCCTCAAGAAATGAACCAGTAACGATCAGAATCACCAATCCTTAGAGATTCAAATGAATATTCCAGAAAAACCAACACAATTAGAGGAAATAAAAAGACAAAGGTTGTTGCGGCACGCAACCCGATCCCATCGTACAAAACAATTATCCCTTATTCCATCGTAACAACACCAACAATCATAAATGAACATATGTTGCAGTGCACATATATAAGTATAACAATTCACCCTTATTTCACCATATCAATCCACCCTTATTTCACATGTTGCAGTGTGCAACCCGATCTCACCATATCAATACAAATTCACCCTTATTCCTCCGTGTCATTCCACCCTTATTTCACCTATTGCGGCGTGCAACCCGATCCCACCATATTAATATAATTACTCACTCAGTATAATTAAATCCATATTTCAAATCACAGGAACCTCCAAACCTGATGAATATAAAGCTGAAAAGAAAGGAAACCTTGTACCAACTTGGAAATTCACATATGAAATACTACACTGCAAGACAAGTCTAGAAAATGACAATTAGAGGTGCAAGTACGTCAATTAAGGTAAATAGAAGCAAGTCATGAAAGTATGAAGAGGTCTAACATTTTTACAGGAGAAACAATGATTAACAAGTAGAATTTAAATCATGGAAGGCATTTAGGGCACATAACAGTTAAAGAAGGGAAGGAGATAATAAAAGAAAAGGCAGAAAATCAGGGAAACAAGTAATTCGACAGCGTATAAGCACTCATCACCTCGCATATATGCCGCAACACATGAAATTCACATAGCACATAGTCAGAGGGTTCCTAATTCCTTCAAATCAAGGTTAAACTCAACACTTACCTTATTCCGTTTCAACTTGGAGCTCTACCGGGGCCTTTCCTCTAAAATTCTCCTCCAAACCACTCGTATCTAACCACAATTGACTCAATAATATCAAATATTGCTAAAGGAATCAATTAAAATGCATCAATTAATAATTCCCATACTTTTTCCCAAAAATTCAAAAATCGACCTCAGGCCCGTTTGGTCTAAACCCGAAATTCGGACCAAAACCCGCTTACTCATTCACTCCCGAGCCCAGTTATGTAATTTGTTTCAAACTCCAACCTCAATTTGAGGTCTAAATTCCATTTCTACAAAAATCCGTAATTTACCCAAACCTCTAATTTCTATCATGAAAATCCTAGATTTTAGGTTTAAATTTTATGAAATGTAATGGGTTTTCTCGCCTCCAGGGTTTTCTAGCTATGAAAATTTGAAGGAATGTACAAAATCCCGCTTTTGGGTTGTTTTAACTACTAGCGTCAGGTGTTCATTGTGTTCGCATGAAACCTGACGCGTTCGCGAAGAGCAAAGCCTTACTAGCTTACGCGATCGCGGGAGACTCTATGCGTTCGTGACCCAACCTTCGTTTTGGACTCGAGTTTGCATAAAGTCACCTCAAAGTCCCAGCCCCCACCTCACTAAACTATGCGTTCGCGTGTGACTGGTCGCGTTCGCGTAGATCAAGCCCCCTAGTGCTCTGGGTTCGCGACCATTGCTCCGCATTCGAGTAGAAGAAAATACTCCCCCAACCCAGATCCTCTTCGCAATCAAGAGAATGGATTTGTGATTGTGAAGCACAATGCATTAGAAACCAGCAGTAGTGAAAAAACAGCAAACTTTCTAAGTTCAAAAGGTCTGTAGGCTATCCGAAACTCACCCGAGCCCTCGGGGCTCCAAACCAAACATGCACACAAGTCCAAAAACATCATACATACATGATCCCATGATCAAAACAACAAAATAATGGCTAGAACTACGAATCAGACACCAAACCAAATGAAATTTTCAAGAAAACTGTAAGGCCTCGTAAAATTTTTCCTAAAATCCGGGGTTCCGTGGGGAGTTGAAGGAAAATATTTTGCAGAAATAGCTATTTATGCTTCTCATTATGCGGCCGCATTATCACTCTGCAGGCTGCAGAATAGCTGCAGAGTGAAGCAACTTTTTGGGCCAATTTTGAGGTCAATTTCGTGGCAAATTGTGCGATCGCACAACCATTTCGCTGGCCGCACTTTGGTCACATAATCATCCTTAGAAATTTTGCATAGGGAGGTTATACGGCACATTATGCGACCGAATAACTAGTCTGCGGGCCACATAACGGTCGTAGGGTGAAGCAGGCCAACCTAGTTCCGAGGGCCATCTTTCGCGGTCATTTTGTGGACCGTAGAATCATACGCGACCGCAGAGCCTGTCCAAGGGCTTCATTTATGGATTTTTAAACCCGGACCTATTCCATTAAAACATATGCTATAGACCATTTTTGATAATTTTCTGATACTTTTAGAGTGAGAGCGAGTTCTTAGAGTGGGGAAGTAACCTTCACACTAATATCCAACAATTCTTGCTCAATGCTTGAAGAGTTGTCTCGAAGAGACAAAAGCACTCATATGAATGGTGCTAATTCCTATTTTTCTTTGACTGTGTGGAATAAGAGCAGGTACCTTCAGAAAGTACTCATATTAAAGGTAAGAATCTATGCCCTAGATTTTAATTTCTAAAATCTACTAAAAGGGGATAATTAGAAAGACAATTATTTGGTGTGGGGGTTGATATCTTTCATGCATGTATTCTTAAAGTATGTGGGGAGGTTGTGAGCTAAGAATGGTAGAGAATGAGTTGAGGAATGGTGGAATCTTTTATAAAAGGTCCATAAAAGCATTAATGCATACCTAGTATTTGATAATGTGATCAAATGAGTTAGAATCATGACCATCTTCCTAATTTTGGGCATACTTGTTATATTTCTAAAATAGATCGAAGTGCTAAGAATTCTGGAAAATATTAAAGTTTAAACGAAGCTCAATTGAGTTATGTTGGCTAAACTCCCTTCTTCCTAGAATCGAATCCCCCGGTGCTAGTGTAATTGGTGTAATCCCAAATTGATCATCATAGAATTGACTACTCCTGATGTGCTTGTGTTGGAGGATATATGTTCAATATTTATTCTGAATGCTTCGTCATGTCATCTTTCCATGTGAGGATGTGTTTAAAAATGTGAATTATGTGCTATAAATGTTAAGACCTCATGTAAAAATTAAATAAAGGTTGTTATGCCAAATTGTATGAAAAGCCTCTATGTGCTTAGGATTCCCAAATTGCTCATATGTGTACTATTTCCTTACATGGTAGGCCTTATTGTTGTTGATGATAATGATGTTTGAATGTGAAAAAAGGGAATCTGGAATTATGAAATACGGCCAAGTGCCAAGAATGACTTTCTACTTGAGGCCACTCGTACCAATGAATTAAAAATATGTGAAAGAAATATGAAGTGACGTGATTGATTTAAAGAGGGATGTCTCAGATGAGATGACCTAGCCGATCGGGCCGTGATCAGACGCCATGCTGCACACATGGTAGTGACTGTGCTGGAAATGATAATTGAAATCGTGGTTATAGATGATGTCTCAAATGAGATGACCTAGCAGACGGGGTCGATATCGGACTCCGTGTAAGAACAAGGTTGTGTTATGATTTATGGTATTTTGGCAATAAGGATTCCCCAACCTAATGATATGGAAATTGACTTGAGAACTTATGTGATCCTTACTTGGTGTTTTAGTATTGTTTGAAGCTCTTATTAAAATCATGATTGTTTCCTCCTTGTATTCGACAGTACTAACGTCCCTTTTGTTCAGACTATTATCAAGTTTTGAGGTATAGCCTAGGCCTTGTTGCCAACACTATCATAACTCTCTTATATTTAGAGGCTCCGTAGACACTATGTGGGTTGTACATGGGTGCTAGAAAAGTCAAACAGATTATGTTGTGTTTTGAACTCTTGTTCCACTTGAATCATAAGAATGTGTGTATTTTGAAACTTAAGAATGATGTAACCAATGGGATGATTTAGTAATGTATATATGATCTTCCTACTGTCTAAATAATGAAAACATGCCTTATCTTGGTCATGAGTGAGTTGGGTAGAAAGTATCTAACATACTTGCTCGACCGGATCCACTCGGTTGAGCGGCGATTGTGCTTCCCGAGGTTCGGGCGTGACAAAAACTTTAGAATTTCTATTTTAACAACCGGACGTCCGAATCACGTCAACCAACTCTATTTCTCACCAAATTTGACAGACAAGTCATAAATATAGTAATGGACCTATACCGGGTTCCTGAACCAAAATACGGACCCCATATTGATAAAATCAAACATTGGTTAATTGTTTAAAATTATTAAACCTTTAAACTTTCAATGTTTTACAAAAAGCGATAACTCGAGCTAAGGACCTCCGAATTCGATTACGGGCATACGCCCAAGTCACAAATCATGATACAGACCCACCGAGACCGTCAAAACACGGATTTGGGTCCGTTTGCTCAAAACATTGATTGAAGTCAACTCAAATAGATTTTAAAGGAAATTTTTTCTTACTTTATCAATTTTTAACATAAAAACTTTCTGGAAAAATACCCAGACTGTGCACGCAAATTGAGATAGGATAAATGAGATAGTTGAGGTTTCAAAATACGGAATTAGAGTTTAAAACTCTCGATGACCTATCGGGTCATCACATTATCCACCTCTAAATCATCGTTCGTCCTCGAACGGACATAGAAAAGTACCTGGGCTGGTGAAAAGGTATGGATATCTACTCTGCATGTCTGACTCAGACTCCCAAGCAGATGCCTCGACCGGCTGACCTCTCCACTATGCTCAAACTGAAGGATAACTCTTAGACCTCATATGTCAAACATGTCGGGCTAGAATAGCCACCAAATCCCTCCTTATAAGTCAAATCCTTGTCCAATTGGACTGCGCTAAAATCTAACACATGGGAAAGATCACCGTGATACTTCCGGAGCATGGACACATGGAACACCGGATGGACTGCTGATAAACTAGGTGGCAATGCGAGCCTGTAAGCCACCTCACCCACTCTCTCCAGAATCTCAAAGGGTTCGTTGTACCTAAGGCTCAACTTTCCCTTCTTTCCGAACCTCATCATACCCTTCATGGGTGAAACCCAAAGCAATACTCTCTCTCCGACCATGAATGCAACATCACGAACTTGACGGTCGACATAACTCTTCTGCCTGGAATGAGCTGTGTGAAGATTCTAAAACATCTTTACATTATCCAAGGCATCATGTACCAAATCTGTACCCAAAAACTTAGCCTTCCCCGTCTCGAACCATCCAACTAACGATCGGCACTGCCTCCCGTATAATGCCCCATATGGAGCCATCTAAATGCTCGACTGGTAGCTTTTGTTGTAGGCAAACTCCGCAAGTGGAAATCACTTATTCCAAGAAACTCCGAAGTTTATAACACACACGCAGAGCATATCCTCCAATATCTGAATAGTGTCCTTGGACTGTCCGTCCGTCTGAGGATGAAATGCTATGCTCAACTCAACATGTGAACCCAACTCACGCTGTACTGCTCTCCAAAAGACACCCGATCTCGCGGATGTAGATCTAAGCTAACCACTTTGAAGAATAGGCAACTGCCACAGAAATGAAATGCGCTGACTTGGTCAGCCTTTCCATAATAACCCATACCGCATCAAAATTCCTCTAAGTCTGTGGGAGTCCAACAACAAAATTCATAGTGACACGCTCCCACTTCCACTGAAGAATCTCTAACTTCTGAAGAAAACCACCAGGTCTCTGATGGTCACACTTTACTTGTTGACAATTTGGACACTGAGATAAATATGACACTATATCCTTCTTCATCCTCCACCACTAATAATGCTACCGCAAGTCCTGATAAGTCTTGGCGGCACCTAGATGAATAGAATACCGTGAACTATGCGCCTCCTCAAGAAACAACTCACGAAGTCCATCTACATTGGGCACACACATACAACCCTGCATCCTCAAAACTCCATCATCTCCAATAGTAACCTGCTTGGAACCACTGTGCAACACTCTGTCCTTATGGAAAAGCAAATGAGGGTCATCATACTGTCGCTCCCTGATACGCTCAAACAAGAAACACCGAGCGACTGTACAAGCTAGAACAAAACTGGGCTATGAAACATCCAACCTCACAAACTAATTGGACAAAGCCTGAACATCTGATGCAAGGAGTCTCTCACCGACTTGAATGTACTAAAGGTTGCCCATACTTGCTGCCTTTCTACACAAGGCGCCGGCCACCACATTGGCCTTCCCGGGATGATACAAGATGGTGATATCATAGTCTTTCAATAGCTCCAACCACCTCCTCTACCTCAAATTGAGATCCTTTTGTTTGAACAAGTACTGTAGACTGCGATGATCCATGAAAACCTCGTATGACATGCCGTAAAGATAGTGCGTCCAAATCTTCAGCACATGAACAATGACTGCCATCTCCAAGTCATGGACAGGGTAATTCTTCTCATGAACCTTCAACTATCACGACGCATATGCAATAAATCAACCACACAAGATGCATCACAATATACCATATAAGATACTGAAACTGTAGGCAACACCAACACTAGCGATGTAGTCAAAGTAGTCTTGAGCTTCTGAAAGCTCGCCTCACACTCGTCTGACCATCTGAATGGGGAACCCTTCTTGGTAAACCTGGTCAATGGGGTTGCTATAGATGAGACCCCTCAACAAACCGACGGTAATAACCCTCCAAACCAAAGAAACTCCGGATCTCCATTGCTGAAGTGGGTTTAGGCCAGTTCTGAACTGCATCAATCTTCTTAAGATCCACATGAATGCCCTCTACCGATACAACGTGACCCAAGAAAGAGACTGATTCCAACCAAAACTCGCACTTTCAAAACTTTGCATATAACTGGCTGTCTCTTAGAGTCTGAAGTACAATCCAAATATGCTGCTCGTGCTCCTCTCGACTGCGGGAGTAGATCAAGATATGATCAATAAACACAATCACAAAGGAAACCAAATAGGTCTTGAACACCCGATTCATCAAATCCATAAATGTGGTTGGGGCATTCGTCAACCCAAATGACATCACTAGAAACTCATAATGCCTATATCGAGTCTGGAAAACTTTCTTAGGGACATCGGATGCCCTAATCTTCAACTGATGGTAGCCGGACCTCAAATCGATCTTCGGAAACACCTTGGCACCCTGAAGCTGATCAAATAAGTCATCAATCCTCAGCAACGGCTTTTTGTTCTTGATGGTGACTTTGTTCAACTACCGATAATATGTGCATATCCTCATCGATCCATATTTAATTTTCGCGAATAACATAGGCGCACCCCAAGGCGAGACATTAGGTCTAATGAATCCCTTATCAACCAAATCTTACAACTTCTCCTTCAATTCTTTCAACTCTGGCGAGGCCATACGGTATGGCAGAATTAAGATAGGTTGAGTGCCCAGAGTCAAATCAGTAAAGAAGTCAATAGCATAATGGTATAAGCATTCCTGACTGTGAGACCAACTCCTTGATAGCTAGAAGTTCTCCAAAATTATGTAAAGCTGGAGGACTTTGTACCATCCATTCCGATATGGTTGGATTCTGTTCAACAGCCTAAGAACTTGGAGTGCATATTTTGTTCTTTCCACTGCTTGAAGTCACTGGTTGCATATGGTTAACAATTACGCTCTAAGATGAGTTGTGATTAGGGGTGAAATGACACTTGAACCCAGAGCTAGTTGGTTCGCTTTTGAAAAAGATTACGCGGAACCATAAACAAAGACAACTTTTAGGTCAATGAAAAGAAAAAGGATTGTGAATGAGAAATATAAGTTTCCTATTTTCATAAGAATCAATGGGATTAGCTTATCTCTGTCGTGTGGCATCCCCGGCAGATCTATAGGAAACACCTCTAGAAACTCACGAACAACTGGTACTGAATCCATGGAAGGAACCTCCTACTAGAATCACAGACATAAGCCAAATAAGCTAGACAACCCTTCTCGACCATATGTCGAGCCTTCACATAAGAGATAAACCTGCTGGTAAAATGGCCAGAAGTACCCATCCACTCAAATCGAGGAAACCCCAGCAAGGCTAAGGTCACCGTCTTGGCGCGACAATCCAATATAGCATGATAAGGTGACGACCTATCCATACCCAAGATGATATCAAAATCTACCATATAGAGCAGTAGGAGATCTACCCTAGTCTCGAGACTCCTAATAATAACCACACACGAATGATAGACATATCCCACATGTGTGGACACATACACATGAGCACTCAAAGAATCACGAGGCACAACCAGATATGAAGAAAAATAGGATGACACAAGGAATAAGTAGAGATCATATCAAAATAGAACTGAAGCATCCCTACGGAAAATTGAAACAATACCTGTGATAACAATGTCAGATAACTCAGCCTCAAGCTTGGATGGGAAAGCATAACATCGGGGCTGGGGCCCACCACTCTGAAATACATCTCTAGTACGGCTCTACCTAGCTGGCCTCCACCTCTAGAGGACTGACCTCCACCTCTTGCAGCCTGGCCTCCACATCTGTCTACTTGACCCTTGCCTATAACTGGATGAGGAAACATGGACAAGAACTCTGTTGTGGAATGCCGCCCAATAATATCGGGCATGTCCTCCTAATATGCCCAAAACCACCAAACTCAAAACATCCATCCTGGTGTTATGGCTGCTGAAACTGAGACTAACCCGAACGGGCCGGATAACCAGAGTGATAACTCTGAATCGGAGGCGCAATAATAGAAGTTGATGGTGCACTATAGCCTGGCTTCCCAAAATAAGGCACATAATGACCAGAACTCTCTGAAGCACTGTGGGATGCCTGAAGCGCCGACTGGAATAGAGTGGGAGGATAGTCCCTACCAAAAGTACCCCTGCCTCCATATGAGGCACCACTGGAACCACCGGAATGGAGAGGCCTCTTATCAGACCCATGTTCAAGAACCACCTCGATCCGCCTGGCGACATTAGCAATCATTTGAAAAGAAATCTCACCCCCGGTCTCCTTGGCCATCTAAAGCCTGATAGGGTGAGAGAGCCCATTAATAAACATCCTCACTCTCTCTCTCTCTCTCTCTCTCTCTCTCTTAGTAGGAAGAAGAAAATGAGCATGATGGGCTAGATCAAAATAAGCGGGTCTCGTATTGAGTGACTGACATACTGCCCTGCTGGAGGCGCTCGAACTGCCTAAGGTAGTCCTCCCTTAGTGTGATAGGAAGGAAAATCTCTAGAAATAGCTTAGAGAACTGGTCCCAAGTAAGAGCAAGCGACCCAGCTCGTCTGATCAACACGTAGTCCCTCCACCATTTCTTGGTGGAACCCGTCATCTGAAATACAGCAAAATCGACCCCATTGGTCTCAACTATACCCATGTTCCGCAACACCTCATGGCAGCTGTCAAAATAATCATATGGGTCCATCACCAGCCTGTGCCGCAATAACTGGCTGAACTACCCCAACTGGCGGGGCTGCTGAAGTCTGATACTGGTGAGCCATCTGCTCCGGATTGTGAGTAGCAGAAGTCTGTGCTCCTCCCCCAGCCTGAGAGACGGCTGGTGCCATAGGAAATGTACCGTCCTGGGACACGCTCTCCATAAGGCCCACCAAATGGACTAAAGCGTCCTTAAGCACTGGGGTGGCGATGAACCCCTCCACGACCTGAGCTGGTCCAACAGGTACAGTCTGAGCTAGAACCTCCTCATAAAAATCTACCTAAGGCTCCACTATTGGTGCTGCTGCTCGAGATCTAGGGTCAGCTTTACCCCTGCCTCGGCCTCGACCTCTGCCCCCTCATAGGAGCTGGGGGCTCCAGTTGGTGTTCAACTGTGGATGCAGAAAGTGTTCTCACCATCTGCGAGAGGACAAGAATAGAAGAATTCAATAATCAATGATAGAATAAAATCGCACGACAAAGAATAATAGAAGTGAATATTGTTCCAAAACTCCATAGCCTTTGAAAGATAAGTACAGACGTCTCCGTACCGATCCTCCAGACTCTAATAAGCTTGCTCGTCACTCGTGAGACCTAAGTAACCTAGTGTTATTATACAAACTTGTCACGACCCAAAATTCCCACCTTCGAGACCGTGAGCACCTAAAATTTCACTTGCTAGGCAAGACAACGCTAGAACAATTTATCCAATTTTCAACAGTTTAAATTAAACAATGAAAAAGTGCTGAAATAATTGTAATACTCCAATGTAATGTGTGGATACTATAACAACTAAATATATGATACAACCCTAGACCAGTGTCATAAGTGCACAAGCTACTTGAATAGTACAAGTAAGAGTCTGAATAAAACATAAAGTTGTATGAAGGAAAGTACATAGATAAATAAAAGGAGAGGGGACTCTAGGAGTTACAGATGTACCTCAAGTATCCACAAAGTTGTCCAATCCGAGAACGCTAATATCCGCCGCTGGGACCGACTCCAAAATATGCACAAGAAGTGTAGAGTGTAGTATGAGTACAATCGACCCCATGTACTCTGTAAGTGCTGAGCCTAACCTCGACGAATTAGTGACGAGGCTAGGGTAGGTCACTCACACTACAACATTTACGCAGTATATAATAAAGATAGAAGAGGGAAATACGGAACAAAATAAGATAGCTAACTGAAGATAATAGTTAAAGCCTCAAGAAATGAACCAATAACAATCAGAATCACCAATCTTTAGAGTTTCAAATGAAAATACCAGAAAAACCAACACATCTCAAAGAAATAGAAACACATAGGTTGTTTTGGCGCGCAACCCAATCCCACTGTACAATACAAGCCTCCCTTATTCCACCGTAACAACATAACCCGTGATAAATAAATATATGTTGCGGCGTACAACCCGATCCCACCATATAACAAAATCAGTACCACAATTCACCCTTATTTCACCGTATCAATCCACCCTTATTTCACATGTTGCGGCATGCAACCCGATCCCACCATATCAGTACAAATACACCCTTATTCCTCCGTGTCATTCCACCATTATTTCACCTATTGTAGCGTGCAACCCGATCCCACCATATCGGTAGAATTACTCACTGAGTACAATTAAATCCATATTTCAAATCACAGGAACCTCCAAAACTGATAAATATAAAGCTGAAATAGAAAGGAAACCTTGTACCAACTTGGAAATTCACATGAAATACTCCACGGCAAGACAAGTACAATAAATGAAAATTAGAAGTTGCAAGTACGTTAATTAAGGTAAATAGCAGCAAGTCATGAAAGTATGAAGAGGTCTAACATTTTACAGGAGAAACAATGATTAACAAGTAGCATTTAAAGCATGGTAGGAATTTAGGTCACATAACAGTTAAAGTAGGGAAGGATATAATAAAGGAAAAAGCAAAAAAATCAAGGAAACAAGTAATTCGGCGGCGTATAAAGACCCGTCACCTTGCATATAGGCCGCAACACATGAAATTCACATAGCACATAGTTCGAGGGTTCTTAATTCTCTCAAATCAAGGTTAAACTCAACAACTTACCTCACTCCGCAGTCAACTTAGAGTTCTACCGGGGCCTTTTCCCTAGAATTCGCCTCCAAACCACTCGTATATAACCATAATTGACGCAATAATATCAAATATTTCTAAAGGAATCAATTAAAATGCTTCGATTTAGATCCCACATTTCCCCCCAAAAAAATTAAAAATCGATCCTGGGCCTGCTTGAACCAAAACCAAAATTCGGACCAAAATCCAATTACCCATTCACCCTCGAGCCCGGTTATGTAATTTGTTACGAAATCCGACCTCAATTTGAGGTCTAAATTCAAATTTTACAAAAATCCCTAATTCTACCCAAACCCCCAATTTCCACCATGAAAATCCAAGATTTTAGGTTGACATCTGATGAAATGTAATGGGTAATTGAAAGAAAGTAGGTTAGAACCACTTACCAACAAATTGGGGAAGAAAAGTTCTTGGAAGAATTGCCTCTAGTGTTTTCTAGCTTTGAAAATTTGAAAGAATGAACAATATCTCATTTTTGTGACTGTTTTAATCACTAGCGTCACGTGTTCATCAAGTTCGTGTGAAACCTGACGCGTTCGCAAAGAGTAAAGCCTCACTGGCTTACACGATCACGGGAGACTCCACGTGTTCATGAAGCTTTAGCCCGCCCAACCTCCGCGTTCACGAGAGTGGACTCGCGTTCACATAGAGTCACCTCAAAGTCCTAGCCCCCACCTTCGGGTGTGACTGTCCGCGTTTGCGTAGAGCAAGACTCTCAGTGCTCCGCGTTTACGACCATGGTTTCACGTTCGCATAGAACAACATCCTCCCCCAACCCATATCCCCTTCGCGATCGCGAGAATGTCTTTGCGATCACGAAGCACAACGCATCAGAAACCAGTCGAAATGAAAAATCAGCAAACTTTATAAGTTCAAAAGGTCTATAGGCTATCCGAAACTCACACGAGCCCTCGGGGCTCCAAAACTAATATGCACACGAGTCCAAAAAATCATTCGGACTTGCTCGCGCGATCAAAACACCAAAATATCACCTAGAACTACGAATCGAACATCAAACCAAATGAAATTTTCAAGAAAACTTTAGAATTTCTATTTTAATAATTTGACGTCCGAATCACGTCAAACCAACTCCATTTCTCACAAAATTTGACAAATAATAAATATAGCAATGGGCCTACACAATAAATAAATATTTCAGTCACTCGTATTGAGTGACTGACATACTGCCCTGCTGGAGGCGCTCGAACTGCCTAAGGTAGTCTTCCCTTAGGGTGATAGGAAGGAAAATCTCTAGAAATAGCTTAGAGAATTGGTCCCAAGTAAGATCAAGCGACCCAGCTTGTCTAGTCAACACGTAGTCCCTCCACTATTTCTTGGTGGAACCTGTCATCTGAAATACAGCAAAATCGAACCCATTGGTCTCAACTATACCCATGTTCTGCAACACCTCATGGCAGCTGTCAAAATAATCATATGGGTCCATCACCAGTCTGTGCCGCAATAACTGGTTGAACTACCCCAACTGGCGGGGCTGCTGAAGTCTGATACTGGTGAGCCATCTGCTCCGGATTGTGAGTAGCAGAAGTCTGTGCTCCTCCCCCAGCCTGAGAGACGGCTGGTGCCATAGGAAAGTTACCGTCCTTGGACACACCTCCATAAGGCCCACCAAATGGACTAGAGCGTCCTGAAGCACTGGGGTGGCGATGAACCCCTCCATGACCTGAGCTGGTCCAATAGGTACAGTCTGAGCTGGAACCTCCTCATAAAAATCTACCAAGGCTCCACTACTGGTGTTGCTTCTCGAGATCTAAGGTGAGCTTTACCCCTGCCTCGGCCTCGACCTCTGCCCCTTCATAGAAGCTGGGGGCTCCGGTATGTGTCCAGCTGTGGATGCAGAACGTGTTTTCGCCATCTGCGAGAGGACAAGAATAGAAGAATTCAATAATCAATGATAGAATAAAATCGCACGACAAAGAATAATAGAAATGAATATTGTTCCAAAACTCCATAGCCTTTGAAAGATAAGTACAGACGTCTCCGTACCGATCCTACAGACTCTAATAAGGTTGCTCGTCACTCGTGAGACCTAAGTAACCTAGTGCTATTATAAAAACTTTTCACGACCAAAAATTCCCACCTTCGAGACCGTGAGCACCTAAAATTTCACTTGCTAGGCAATACAACGCTATAACAATTTATCCAATTTTCAATAGTTTAAATTAAACAATGAGAAAGAGCTGAAATAATTGTAATACTCCAATGTATAGTGTGGAAACTATAACAACTAAATATCTGATACAACCCTAGACCCGGTGTCATAAGTGCACAAGCTACTTGAATAGTACAAGTAAGGGTCTGAATAAAACATAAAGTTGTATGAAGGAAAGTACATAGATAAATAAAAGGAGAGGGGACTCTAGGAGTTACAGATGTACCTCAAGTTTCCACAAAGTTGTCCAATCCGAGCACGCTAATATCCGTCGCTGGGACCGACTCCAAAATCTGCACAAGAAGTGCAGAGTGTAGTATGAGTACAACCGACCCCATGTACTCTATAAGTTCTGAGCCTAACCACGATGAAATAGTGACGAGGCTAGGGCAGGTCACTCACACTATAACATGTACGCAGTATATAATAAAGACAAAAAAGGGAAATACGGTACAAAATAAGATAGCTAACTGAGATAATAGTTAAAGCCTCAAGAAATTATCCAATAACAATCAGAATCACCATTCCTTAGAGTTTCAAATGAAAATACCAGAAAAACCAACACATCTCAAGGAAATAGAAACACATAGGTTGTTGCGGCACGCAACCCGATCCCACCGTACAATAAAATCCTCCCTTATTCCACCGTAACAACATAACCCATCATAAATACATATATGTTGCAGCGTGCAACCCGATCGCACCATATAACATTATCAGTACCACAATTCACCCTTATTTCACCGTATCGATCTACCCTTATTTCACATGTTGCGGCATGCAACCCGATCCCACCATATCAGTACAAATACACCCTTATTCCTCCGTGTCATTCCACCCTTATTTCACCTGTTGTAGTGTGCAACCCGACCCCACCATATCGGTACAATTACTCACTGAGTACAATTAAATCCATATTTCAAATCACAGGAACCTCCAAAACTGATGAATATAAAGCTGAAATAGAAAGGAAACCTTGTATCAACTTGGAAATTCACATATGAAATACTCCACGGCAAGACAAGTCCAGTAAATGAAAGTTAGAAGGTGCAAGTACGTCAATTAGGGTAAATAGCAGCAAGTCATGAAAGTATGAAGAGGTCTAACATTTTACAGTAGAAACAATGATTAACAAGTAGCATTTAAAGCATGTAAGGCATTGAGGTCACATAACAGTTAAAGTAGGGAAGGAGATAATAAAGGAAAAAGCGAAAAAATCAGGGAAACAAGTAATTCCGCGGCGTATAAACACTCGTTACCTTGCATATAGGCCGCAACACATGAAATTCACATAGCACATAGTTCGAGGGTTCTTAATTCTCTCAAATCAAGGTTAAACTCAACAACTTACCTCACTCCGCAGTCAACTTAGAGTTCTACCGGGGCCTTTCCCCTAGAATTCGCCTCCAAACCACTCGTATATAACCATAATTGACGCAATAATATCAAATATTGCTAAAGGAATCAATTAAAATTCTTCAATTTAGATCCCACATTTCCCCCCCAAAAAAGTTGAAAATCGATCCTGGGCATGCTCTATCCAAACCCGAAATTCGGACCAAAATCCAATTACCCATTCACCCTCGAGCCCGGTAATGTAATTTGTTTCGAAATCCAACCTCAATTTGAGGTCTAAATTCAAATTCTAAAAAAATCCCTAATTCTACCCAAACCCCCAATTTCCACCATGAAAATCCTAAATTTTAGGTTGACATCTGATGAAATGTAATGGGTAATTCAAAGAAAGTAGGTTAGAACCACTTACCAACAAATTGGGGAAGAAAAGTTCTTGGGATAATTGCCTCTAGGGTTTTCTAGCTTTGACAATTTGAAAGAATGAACAATATCTTATTTATGTGACTGTTTTAATCACTAGCGTCACGTGTTCATCACGTTCGTGTGAAACCTGGCGTGTTCACAAAGAGTAAAGCCTCACTGGCTTACACGATCACAAGAGACTCCACGTGTTCATGAAGCTTTTTCCCGCCCAACCTCCGCGTTAGCGAGAGTGGACTCGCGTTCACGTAGAGTCACCTCAAAGTCCTAGCCCGCACCTTCGGGTGTGACTGGCCGCGTTCGCGTAGAGAAAGACTCTCAGTGCTCCGCGTTCATGACCATGGTTTCATGTTCGCATAGAACAACATCCTCCCCCAACCCATATCCCCTTAGAGATCGCGAGAATGTCTTTTCGATCACGAAGCACAACGCATCAGAAACCAGTCGAAATGAAAAATCAGAAAACTTTATAAGTTCAAAAGGTCTGTAGGCTATCCGAAACTCACCCGAGCCCTCGGGGCTCCAAAACAAATATGCACACGAGTCCAAAAAATCATTCGGACTTGCTCGCACGATCAAAACACCAAAATATCACCTAGAACTACGAATCGAACATCAAACCAAATAAAATTTTCAAGAAAACTTTAGAATTTCTATTTTAACAATTTGTCGTCCGAATCACGTCAAATCAACTCCATTTCTCACAAAATTTGACAAACAATAAATATAGTAATGGGCCTACACAAGGTTTCAGAACCAAAATACGAACCTGATATCAATAAAGTCAAACATTGGTCAATTCTTTTAAATCATTAAACCTTTAAACTTTCAATTTTTTTACAAAAAGCGATAACTCGAGCAAGGGACCTCCGAATTCGATTCCGAGCATATGACCAAGTCCTAAATCATGATACGGACCCACTGGAACCGTCAGAACATGGATCTGGGTATGTTTGCTAAAAATTTTAACTGAAATCAACTCAAATAGATTTTAAAGGAAAAATTTCATACTTTTATCAATTTTTAACATAAAAGATTTCTGGAAAAACACCCGGACCGTGCACACAAATTGGGAAAGGCTAAAATGCGATATTTGAGATTTTGAAACACGAAACTAAGGTTTAAAACTCTAGATGACCTATCGGGCCATCACTTGTTATCAATTTGTCTCCTGATGTTACTTTGGATGGTGATGTTCCAGACAGAGTTTGGTTTGCCAAGATGTTTCTTATGATCACCTGAGAGTTTTTGAGTGTAAAGCTGGTGTGCATGTTCCTAAAGATGAGAGATCAAAATTGGATGTCAAAACTAAAGCAGTGCATCTTTATCGGTTATGGTCAAGATGAGTTTGGGTATCATTTTTGTGATCCAGTTGACAATAAACTTATTAGAACTCGTGATGCAATTTTCTTTGAAGACCAGACTATTGAAGATATTGATAAAGCTGAGAAGATAGATTCTCAGAGTAATAAGAGTGTAGTTGATATTGATCCAGTTTCTATTGCTAAGGCACCTATTACAATGAAGAAACCCAAGACAATAATGAAGATATTGATCAAGACCAAAATGATCATCATAGTATAGATGTTATAGATGCTCCAGTTAATGAAGCTGTAGTTGATCAACAACCAATTCATGATCAGGTAACTAATTTGAATACTCCTGAAACCTCTCTTAGAACATCTACAAGGGAGAAACAAAATTCATGTGCTATCCTCCTGATTAGTATGAACTTTTCACTGACATGGGAGAACCGAAGAGTTATGATGAATTCATGTAAGATGCTCACAAATATCAGTGGGTAGAAGCCATGGAAGATGAGATGAAGTCACTCCATGAGAATGGCACATATGAGTTAGTGAAATTGCCGAAAGGTAAGAGAGCTTTATCAAATAAATGGATATCCAGAGTAAAGAAAGATAACCATACCTCTACGCCTAGGTACAAGGCGAGTTGTTAAAGTTTTGGCCAGAATAAGGGAGTTGACTTTGATGAAATTTTCTCCCTTATTGTGAAGATGTCGTCTATTCATGTGGATTTAGGCATAGTCGTGAGTCTAGACTTAGAGGTTGAGCAGATGGATGTAAAGACTGCTTTTCTTCATGGCGATTTAGATAAGGAGATTTATATGGAGCAACCTGAGGGTTTTGTAACTAAGAAAAAAGAAAACTATGTCTGCAAATTAAAAAAGAGCTTGAAACAAGCTCCAAGGCAATAGTATTTGAAGTTTGAATCCGTCATAGAAAAATAAGTGTACAAGAAAACTTCTTCAGACCACTATGTATTCTTCCAGAAGATTTCTGATGAAAATTTTATTATATTATTGCTTTATGTGGATAATATGCTTATTGTTGGCAAGAATAAATCCAGTATTGCAGTCCTTAAGAAAAAGTTGAGCAAATTGTTTGCGATAAAGAACTTGGGGCCAGCAAAGAAAATCTTGGTCATTCAAATTCACCGACAAAGAGATAGAAAGGAGTTATTTTTGTCCCAAACGCAATACATTGAGAAGCTACTCAAGAGGTTCAATATGACAGATGGAAAAGTGTAGGGATGTAAATGGGGCGGGGCAAGGAAACTCTTGACCCGCTAAGATTTTAACCTGCCATGCCCTGCCCCGTTTAGCTTTTTAAATTTTTTTGCTCTGCCTGGCCCTACCCTATTAGTCCTTGTACACCCCTCCCAACGTAGTGTTCTTTCATTTTTTTTCTTTATTTCTCATTTTGCAGTATGCTACCTAATTGTTTTTTACTTTTTCAAATTTTATTGAAACATTTAAAATTGTTATGTATAGTAACCATTCTGGTACATATCCAATATATAGCCAATTAACAATAACTTTTGTTTCTGATTTTCATATTCATGGTTTTTTCTGGAGTTATTTCTAATTGTCATTTATCAACTAGATTTACACAAAATATAACTTTATCATGTTGTTTGTTTCTCATAGGAAATAACAATATTTTGGGAACTAGAGTATCTGTAGGCCTCCACTTCAATGTATTTTCAGGGATATGCATATCATTGTTGTTAGCTTGTTTCGTTCTTTTCTTATAGTATGCCATTTTTACATAGCTAGTATAAGAATATTGTTATCTCTTTCTAATGCAAACAAGGAATTTGCTTAGAAGATCGTCGCCTAAAAAGGACTTTTCGAATTGGGCCTCAAGCTACCCAATGACTCACTATTGGAACTAAGAGCTCACCTGCCACCTGCCCTGCCCTACTGAAATTTTTAAAAAAATAAGTTTTTCCTGTCCTATCAAGTGTTTACCCTTCCTCATTCCGCCTTAATTGCCATTTCTACAAAAGTGGTTAGTACTCCTCTTGCTAAACACTTTACATTGAGTATTAATCAGAGCCCATCTAATGATTAAGAGAAAAAGGAGATGTATCGTATTTCTTACTCTTCTATTGTTGGTAGTTTGATGTATGCTATGATTTGCACAAGACCATATATTGTAGACAGTGTCGGACCCATAATTTTTATCAAGAGGGTTCAAATGCAAAGAAGCAAATATACAAAGAAGTCACCAAAAATAAATATTTATTAATATTAAAAACCCAGAATACATTACTAAAATTTTCCTCTACGAGTTTTCATTTTCTAAAACGTATTCATGATAATCTGATCAGAAAATATTTTTCTCTCTACATAAGGCACCAAAAAACCACTCATGAATTCGTCATTCATTCAGTTTTGTAATTCACTCTTGATCAACTTCATCGCCGAAAAAGTTCTTTCAACTGTAGCAGTGGCAACTGGTAGAAGCAAAGTAAATTTCACAAGGTGAAACGGAGAAGGGTTTTAATGGCGACTAGACTCCTCTTCTCTGGAAGTCTAATGGTTTGGGGGACGTCGATTCCCTTGATTTTCTGGCTTCCCTTCAACTAGCCACTCTTTTAGTTCCCAAAATATATAGAATACAGAATCCTTTTAAGTGCCTTATCATGAAAGTGATCTTTGTCTTAATTATTGTTTTAGAATCAACAAGTCCTTGTAGATTTGAGAACATTCCATCAACATCATGAACATCAATAATATAAGTTTCAAGTTGATTATTGAGAGCAACCATTATATTTTTATCAAAATCGTCAGGATACTATTAAGCCATTTTCAATATCTTTTCTATGTCAAAACTGGAAAATGAGTCAACTGGATTTAAGCAATACTACTTCAATAAGCAACTTCATTGTCACCTCATTAAAACGAGCATTGAGTTATTGAACTTGCCAATCAATAATGTTAAAAAATACATCGACACAATAGTGATGTAAAATAGTATAATCAGCAACTTTACATCGAGATCTTCCAGAGTTAACATATAGATCATCAAAGTTTGGTATCATAATATTATACTTGACACAAAATGCAAACACCTTATCAACAAGTGAACCCCATTCTTCCTTTCTTTCACTTTTGCAACCGTCTCTTTTCCACTACAACAAGCAGAATAACATTTACAATATCCTGGTCCTTTTTCTATAAGGATGTATTAAGCTCATTTGTGATCCCCAAAACATCTTTCATTAGGTGAAACATGAAAGCAACCTCAAATGTTTGATAAGTTGTAACATATTTCTTTACCTTAGCTCTTTCTTCTAAAGTATGGGCATCAACAACGATACTATCAAGAACATCAATAATTGAGCCAAACATAAAAAATAAAGTTCTTAAAAGAGTTGTAGTGCGAACCTCAATGACTGTTGGCAGCTCTAAAAAGATCAAGTTCTTGATTCAAACCCCTACCGGTTTCAAGTTCACCTATTTCTAATGCCTCTTGCATTTTTTTTGTTCATCCATATGTTTAAAAGAACCACCCACTATACTCAATACATTAGAAACCTACTACAATTTCTCCCACTTCAAGATACTTTTTGGACACCGCAACAAGAGTCAATTCAAGTTGATGTGCAAAATAATGAATAAAATAAACAGATTTACATTCTTGTTGAATCAAAGTTTTGAGGCCACTGAGATCCCCTTGCATAAGATAAACTCAATGAATGTTGAGCAAGGTAATCAACAATTGCTTTCTCAAAACACAAATCACTAGTATTACGAACATGAATGATCCCAATAAAATTCTCCACCACAGATCCCCATCTATTAACATATCGCAAGAAAATATCTAATTTCTCTTTGCGTGATACATCACATGATTTATCAACTAGCAATGCAAAAATGTCACCATTTAGATCATCCATAATTGCTTTAACTATTTCAATCTTACATGCAATGATAATGTCTTTATGAATTTTATGAGAAGTTAACTGATCATTCTTTGGAGCCTTTTTCAACACAAGATCACGTATTTGATCACACCTCTTTGCATACCACGAAAGGATATCAAGAAAGTTACCCTTGTTTAATGATGATTCATCTTCACGATACCCATGGAATGGAAATCTTTTATTCAATCGGAGTCTCACAACCTCAATTGAAGCCTTCAAGCGAATTTTGTATTCAAGATTGGTTTGACTGGATTGCCTATCAAATGAAGTTTGAACTGACTGTTTTTGTTGTAATAGATCTTCACATTTACTTTTTGACTGATTATGAATATTGCTCGACCTACCAAAATGTATATCTAATCTCTTCTTTTGTGCCAACTCTTAAATCCTAAACTTGAAAATACATCATCCTCCACTTTGATAACTGTCTTCATCTTGAAATAAGTAACAACACAAACAATAAGATGCATCTTCTGTCACACTATACTCTAACCAATTATGATATTCATCAAACCATTTAGGATTGAAACGGCGCTTTAAGCCTGAAAAATCTCCTTAAGAAAACTTATGATATCGGGATTGGTAAGGACTTCTTCGAATATATTCTCTTCTAATCTCATCACACTCATTTGGATGATAGTCTCTAATGGGTATTCTCTCCTTTGGATCAGTCGATAAAGAATCGAGATCTATTCCTTGTCTTTATTTTTAGAGGATTGAGGTTGTTCTTCTAATTGGTTCAAATTTTCTTCCACGGGAGTAGCAATTGGAAAGGATGAACATGATTGCAGAAACTTGGAAGATACTAGAGGATAAAAATCACTTCATTGTAACACAAATTGGATTACCAAATTAGAATTCTAATTAGAAGAATAATTTTATATTTGTTTAACCTTAAATATAAACTAGCATGGCAAAAAAGAATTAAAAGTAAAAGAATACACTGAAATTTTGGAACTTCGGTCCTATTATGAGATTTTGATTTGACTTACTTTATGGTTTATAACTTTTTAATGTGGCCGAAGACAATGTCCTGTATTTTCAATGGCAATTCCAACTAATTCCATACTACTTTTCAGTTCTATAGCATCAAATTTAACTAACAATAATGCAAGACCAACTATTTACATTCCACAACATCAATTCCTCTCGGCGTATTACAAATATATAGAACCTTATTTGGATCTACGACTACAACTGATTCAGCCATAAGATTAACAAGCAGAATGAGGGACGCACATCATTGTTGTAGTTAAACCAACAGAAAATGCTTAAGCATAGAGATAAGAAAGCACATACATTTATAAAATTGAAAAACCTTCCCTTCTTAGGCTTTGTAAGTGAAATAAAAAAAAAGATTAAAAATCAAGAGAAACATGATAGTGACAGCTGATGAGCTGTCGGCGAGAGAGGCGACCCAATGAGAAGCGGCAGTAGCTTATGGCTAATGGAAGAGATGACTATGAAGCTGTTCTTTGAAATTGAACTACAACAAATAGAACAAAGCACACATATCTAGAAAAACCTACCCTTCTCAGACTTTAGTAACTGAAAAATAAGATTAATACTTTATGCAAAAGAGGAATAAATACTGGAAATTGAAAAACTAGACTTGTTGGTTATTGATCACCTGGAGTTTTAGTTAGATACCAAGATGAAGCCCTTTGAGAGAGACGACCTTCTTGGCATGGGATAATAGAGGAGACAACTATGCAAGCAATTCTCTTTGAAATTGAATTATTCAGTAAACAGAGAGACAGAGAGAGAGACAGAGAGAGGCATTGAAGGGTTTAGGAATTTAGAACATATCAATTTTTGATTTGGAAAACTGGGGCTATTTGATTTGGGAATTGGGGGTTATTTTAAAAAACATAATAGATGTCGTTTTATAGGAAAATAGATGTTGTATATAAAAATATACAAAAATAGAGGGCATATATGACTAACCGATTTCGAACTCAGGACCGTGTGGAAAATTAGAACCCTATTTACCAGTAGGTTAGGCATTTTACTTGTTTGAAGTGGGTTCAATATAATATTTATAACATTCCTTTTTCGAAGAAAGAAAAAATATATCTATATACACAATATTATTTTTCGACGAAGCGGGTTCATATGAACCCTCTTCACCCCATGTGGGTCCGCCCCTGATTGCACATGTCGTTGATACCTGATTATTTCGATTCTAACACGCTTAACAAGTGAAGGGACCCTAAGGCCTTTGTATCTATAATGTTAAAAGGAAGTAGGGTTCAAAAAATTTCACATTATAAGATAAACTATTCTCTAACAAAGACGATTCATAACCAAGGCTCGCAACCGAGACTTTTGATTAAGATAAAGAAATCTTTTCACTCTGCCACAATCCCTATTGGTCTTCTAGTTAGTTTTATAGTTTTTGCAAAAGAAGAAAGTTACATTTTTTAAAAATTTTGAAGAATAAAGAATTCAAACTTTTGCAAAACATGAATAGCAGCTTTTAAGACATTTTCAAGTTGAACGATCTGAATCAAAGTACAGTTACAATTTCTATGGGTGGGCATAGCTTGGACAAATCCGAAATCCGAATTTTTTGGAATTTTTAGTTTGGATTTTTGGATTATAGATTGGATTTTTGATTTCGGATTGGATTTTGGATTTGGTACTTCGGATTTTTGGATTTTCGAAAATCAGAAATTTTTATACTTTATATCCAGTTCATTATCCATATGCCAACAGTAATAAGTTCAATACCCTACACATTATATATTATCTAATATATTTAATATTACTTACGAAGTTACTGTCAGAATACTTTCTATTTGGATGTGATTTTACTATTGCTACTTCTTATCAGCCGTAGTAATGTCTCTGTTGTATTTTCTAATATAATAATTTCAATAATTGAATACTTAATTTGGATGATTGCAGCAAGAATGATGAACTTTTCAGGAAATTTAACAAGAGTAATTCATTTGAATATTCTTTTTGTAAGAAGTAGAAACATCTCAACTTATACGCTCAAAACCTATAATGACCCGACCGGTGGTTTGAGGGTATCAGTATCTCCGTACGATGTAGTATGACTTGCGTGTATCGTCGATTTCAGTTTTCGAGTGATTCGCAATTAGTTTGGAAGAATGATTCTCAAATAGGAAGCTTTAAGTTGGAAGAGTTAATCAAGTTTGAGTTTTGAGTATTTGATCTCAGATCGAAGTTTTGATAGTTCCGTAGGTCTGGATGGTGATTTGGACTTAGGTGTATGCTTGTATTTGAATTTATATATTTCTAGAAAGTTTCGGCACCCATTGACGAAAGTTAGAAATTTGAAGGTTTGGAATGTTCATAAGTTTGACAAAGAGTTGACTTCGATGTTATCGGGTTTGAATTGTTGTTCCGGGAGTCGGAACATGTTCGATATGTCATTTTGAACTTGTATGCAAAATTTGGGTTCATTCTAGATTGGTTAGGCTTGCATCAGACGCTTAGTTCGAAGTTTAAAATTTGTGTGAGCATGTGCTTTTGGACTTATAAGTCCGGTAGTGTCCCTATTAGTGGAATTTATGGCTAGATGAGTGGTTGGATGGCTATATTATGAGTATGATGTGACTGCGATGTGTGTTCAGTTGGATTGAATGTGACGAGAAGAGTTTGCTTGAGATGTAAAAAGGATTATTGGGTGCTTGAATTCTGTCTTGATGTGACGTATAGTCTTGAGTTATGAGTGTATTGGAGGATCTTTCATGCTATTTAACTTTGGAACGAATTAGGTCTTCATGCCTTCTTGCTGAGTTCAGACTCAGCAAGATTATGTGATGGCGTAGTAGTGGTGGTTGCGAAAGGATATAAAGAGATGTCAGTTTGAGGCTAAGCAGGTGGGTTATAACATGCACAGTAATCTACGGATGTGTGATCCTTATGATGTTGTGGGGACGCTTCCTATTTTACCAATGGGTTATATTTGTGTGATTTGAGTTGGATCGATTGTAATAGGTGATCAGACCATCACGAGGATGAATGCGAGATTTGCAAGTGACTTGAGGTATTATATGGATTGTGTTTGATGGGCATATGACGGATTTAGTTGTACATCACGGTGGTATTATGGAAGTACTCGGGTATAGTTATAGTAAGTTATCAGATGTTTTATTCCATGGCTTTGAATAAAGTGGGGGAATATGCTATCGACGAGTTGATTGCACGATTATGTGTCATATTGGATTCGATTTAAGGTATACTTGTGTAACGACCCAGCTGGTTGTTTTGAGAATTAAAGCCTCGTTCGGAGGCATAAATTATTGATCATCTTCATATGGTAATTTTGGACTTAGGTTCGCGTTCGGATTTGGATTTGGAGGTCTGTAGGGTAATTTGAAGCATTTTGGCGAAAGTTGGAAAAGTTAAAGTTTGGAAGGTTGAGAGATTGGACCAAAAGTTGACTTTGGTGATATCAGGGTTGTAGTGCAATTCCGAGAGATGGAACAACTCTTATATCATTTGGGACACCCCTGCAAAATTTGACGTCATTCCGGATTGATTTGATAGGTTTCGGCGCGAGTTTTCGAAGTTGGAAGGTTTGAAATTTCATAAGTTTGATTCATGGTTCGATTCGTAGTTTTGATGTTGTTTGATTCGATTTGAGGCCTCGACTAAGTGGTATCACATTTTAGGATGTGTTGGTATATTTGGTTGAGGTCCCAAAGGGCTCGGGGGAGTTTCGGATGAGCTTCGGATCAATTGGAAAACATATTGGCTAAAGCTGGTGTTAGGCAGTGTTTTGGTGTATCCGCATCTACGAAGGTTTGATCACAGATACGGAGCTTCTTCTGCGAGGTTCTTTATCGTTTCTGCAATGTTGGTGAAGTTCGTGTTGTGTCGCTTATGTGGAGGCGGCCACGCAGGTGGGAATGGTGCTTTTGTGATCCAGTGGTTGCATCTGTGAAACATCTCTCTTCTGCTTCTTGTGACACTTCTGCAGTGTCGCGGGTGCGACTATATTGTCCGTAGGTGCGCACCCTGTCTTTTGTAAGCTGAGTTCGCATATGCAAACTTTTACTCACAAATGCGAGATCTCAAATGCACTTCCTTGTCTGCAAATGCGGAAGTCCTGGGGAGAATCATATAAGTCGAGGGTTTGGCCATTCTCTTCATATTTTGAGTTCTACACTTGGTTTTTAGAGATTTCTCGTGGGTTTTTCAAGACAATCATTGGGGTAAGTTTTCTTCACCTAGAGTTTATTATATTTCATGTTTCCATCTTTATTTTTATCATTAAATTAGTTTTATGACCCACAAAACCTCTACCATGTCATACCCTACCTCCAAAATAAGGACCAGTATATCTCTCCGGCATGTAAGGCCTCCTAGTCTTATGTCCTCTCTTTCATGATCTCGCTTGCCCTCTCTTTCCTGGCCCTGCCTGTCCTCTCTCTCCTGGTCCCATATGCCCTCCAATCGGTGAGCGATACCTACCACCTGCTGAAACGAAACATATAACTCCAACTCCCGAGCCATGCTGAACCGAATATCATGTTTGAGCCCTTCAATGAACCTACGGACTCGCTCTCTAACTGTAGCGACCAATGCAGGTGCATGTCTATCCAAATCACTGAATCTAACAGCATACTCTGACACTGACATAGTGCCCTAGCATAGCTGCTCAAACTCCACGCGCCATGCACCCGAAGGGACTGAGGTACAAACTCTCTCAGGAACATCTCTGAAAACTGAGCCCATGTAAGTGAAGTTGCCTCGGCCAGGCTACCCAACTCATACGCCGCTACCACTAATAAGTCGCTCCCCTAAGCTAGAACGTAGTAAAAGCATCCCCACTCGGCTCCACAATACCCATTGGGCGAAGAATGCGGTGGCATTCCTCCTGAAAACTATGTGCACCATCTGAAGCCAAACCACTGAAAGTAGGAGGGTCATACTTCTTGAACCTTGCAAGTCTAAGATGCTCTTCCTTAGATGTTGCTACCCTAACCACGGGCTGAACTGGAACCACAGGCTGTATCGCCATGACACATGGAACCTGACCAACTGGAACACGCTTCTCTGGAGTACGGGCGGCGGGAGCTGATCCCTTCCCCGATCTATGAAGTAGCTGGTGCAACCGGAATCAAACCCGCCTGAGCCAATATACCAATCATGCTCAGGAACTGTGTTAAAGTCTCTTGAAGTCCTGGGGTAACAACAGGCGTCTCCGGTACCTGTCCCCCAACCGGAGCTACTGGTGGCTCCTAAACTGCTGCTCTAGTAGGTTCTCTAGCTGTGGCACGTGCTCCTCGTCGACCTCTGCCTCTGCCTCGAGCGATAGCTACTCGGGGGGCAGCGTCATCAGTAACTGCAGCTCGTGTCCTGCAGTTAGAAATGAAGGAAACTCGCATGATAGGAATGAAGGAAATGAAATGGTCCTAATAGTTCCGTAGCCTCTCGGAGATAAGTAAAGACGTCTCCGTACCGATCCACAAGACTCTACTAAACTCGCTTATGACACGTAGCACCTATGAACCTAGAGCTCTGATACCAACTTGTCATGACCCAATTTCCCTCTATTAGGTGTCGTGATGGCACCTAGTCTTAGGGACTAGGTCAGCCTAAACTAACTGAAATAGCAATAATATTTAACCAACATCTGACAATCTCAAAATAGAAAACTCTTTACAAATTTACAAATCCCAAAACCGGTAGTAGAAGTCATAAGCTCTACTGAGTTTGCTAAAACCTCTAAATATAACTATTTCGAAATAAGGATAAACAGTGTAAATTCAACATCAGAAGGTGACTCCAAAGCCTGCGAACGCAACATCAGGTTTACCTTGAGTCTCCACAACAAAATCCGTACAGCTAGATAATGATCGACTAATTCCGAAAATACCTGGATCTGCACATTTTTTGTGCAGAAGTGTAGTACGAGTACACCACAGCGATACCCATCAAGTATCAAGACTAACCTCAGTGGAGTAGTGACGAGGAACAGTCAAGACACCTACTGGACTAAATAACCTGAGCGAGTGTAAGTATAGAACTAATAGGACACGACATCTCTATAAAGATACGCATAATGACAATGATAATATGGTACTTGGAATAAGAAATAGAAACAACAATTAGCATTAGAAAACATCAAGTAATAACACAATAGAGTAAGCTGAACATAGTCTAAATCTGGTGAACATAATTAAAAGAAGGGCAGGTAGTAACTAGATGAAAATAACCAATTTCACATCAGGTTCTATCTAATAATCTCCATGAGGTACCGAACCTCAAAATATTCATTATTAATGGGCCCCAATTTGTGAACCCTAAACACTTGGCATCTTGTGCCTTCATTACAACTAATAACTGCACGGACGACGCACGTGCCAATATAACCCTTCTCAAGTAGAGGCAAATAGACGAGGGTGTATAGAAATGATCAATAACATCAGGATCTATTTTCTTGAGTCATTAGGGGTGATTAACTACATGTATTCTTGTGCTAGTGTTCTATCACAGTTCATGCCAACTAATAAGAACAAAAACAATGAATGACACATAAGAAACGATCACCACGAAATGAACACGGTATAACCCACACAGGGTAGGCACATCACTACACAAATAACAACAATAACAATGCCCCCAGTCCATCACAAGTCATCACAATCAATCTGCGACATAGTCCACCTTGTCTCGCCACATGCACAATAATAAAGTAAATGACTGCCTTGTCTCGCCACACGTGCATAATAATGTTCCTACCTTGTCTAGCTACATGCGCAACCCCCATATATAGCCCACCTTGTCACGCCGTATTTGCAAATGTCAATACTAACAATAGCATGACAGAACCTTGTACAACACCATAACATCCGCACGGTAGAAACCTCATGCATCACAATAACAATCAGCACGACAGAAACCTCGTGCATCACAATAGCAATAGCATAGTGTTGATACTCAATTTTTCCTAAAAAATATTTCAAAATGCATAAATGTCTTCAAAATCATGCATTAGCATCAATTGGTATTTTTCATAATTTTCTACATATTTTATTAATTTTCCCAGTATTTTATTCTAATAAATAATTAGAAATTGCATCACAATGATTTCAAAACATTTTTTCTTGAGTTAATATTACTATTATGATCCTATTAAGTCCAAATTATTCTATAAACAACCAATTTGGCACCTTTTGGCTATAATTGCAATAACTATACAATTATAGCCCATGCATACAATTTTGTATTATTGTTTTACCAAAAATTAGTCTTTTGTAAGTCAAATACTAAATAACCTTCTTTAAAACATTTCTATACATGAAATTCATTTTTTAAAAATTAGTAATTATTTTAAAAATTACTTTAGTTAATTTATTTTGGGTATTTAAACAATAGCCTATTATTATTTCAATTGCAGCCTATATAACCAGCCCAAAACAGCTTATTAGCTAGCCCAATACAACCAGGCCCAAACCCCTACCTAACCCGACCCAACTCCGCTTGAATCCTGGCCATTGATCATTTTTTATCAACGGCCCAGATTGAACCTTTCCTTAATTAACCTAAACGACCCCCCCCCCAACCCTCTCATTTCACTCACCCTCTCCGCCATCATATTTCACTCTCCCCTCTAAACTCTGCCCTAACCCTAATCTCACCTCGTCGTCACTCTCCATCATCAACCATGGTGGTTCCTCACCACCCTTAGGCCTTTCATGGCTCTCTTATGCTAGTACTACTTGTCTCTAAAGTCCTCAAGGGACCAGGGTCAGTCCCCTTAAGACTTTGACTTTTGCTTGCCTGTTTCAGGCCGTTCTGGTTCGATCTCTAGTAAGATCTTCTTGCTTTTACCTAAAACTATGGATTTCTAAGCTTCGTCTTTGTCTCTATGCTATTTTATAAAAACCTGAATTTCTATCTTCGATCTTCTCATATCCGTACAGATCTGAGATGAATCGAACCTATCTCACATTTTCCGTGAAAGTTTTCTGGTTTTTCAAGTGATTTTCCATTTTCCTAAAACTAGGGTTTACTGAAAATCATCTTCTCCAAAAAGTATTCTGATTTTGAATGTTTAATCTTCTGTTCTTATGTGTTTTTGACCGATTTATGTTGAGTTTGCCTAAACCCTAGTCGATTTATGCTAAAACTCCATTTTTTTTTATATTTTGCTTCAATTCTGGATTTTCCGTGTTACTTGTGGCATTGTTTCGCTTTTTGCTTTGATTCTGAGTTTTTCAATGTTACTAGTTGTATTGATTAACTCTGTATCTTTGACCTACACGATTTTCCTTAGTCGAGTTCAGTGTCTTATGATTTTTACCCTAGTTCATCTCTATTAGGGTTTCTGAGTCAATTTTTCGGTCTAATTTCTATGTGTCTCAGAAGTTTTACTATTTGTGGAAGTTGATATATTTCTCCCTACAAATCAGTATTACCTTGAAATTCTGACTAATTGATTTGCTCTATTAGATATTTTGTATGCCCAAGTCTTGCATGTTTCCTTGTTTACGACCTTACTTATCCATCCCTGCCTTATTTAATTGCCTATATAACTGTGGATTCTTATTGATTTCTTTACATGGTATGATTGTGATTCTTTCCTTAATTAGACCCCTATTATTACCGTTTGATCAATTTCCTTAATTAAAGGAGCTTATACTGGCTCCCTTATTTGGTTCTATTTGAATTCCTTGCCTTAATTGAATCCATGTTATTAAAGGGGTCTATTCTGAACTCCTTATGTGATTGGACTCTGTGATTTCCTTAATTGCTGGCTTCTGATTTCTTTTACCTTGTTTGTCCTACTCTTAAACTACTATATAAACTCTCTTGTTTTACCTTTCAAGACACGAACTAAGTTCAGAATACACACAATCACACCCAAACTCTGTTTTCTTTCTCTTCTACTTGTGTTAACTCTTGGTCTAGCCGGCTGAAATCCAAGGCTAGATGTTGGAAGTATACCTGCTTTATATTTTGCACTCCTTTCTTCAATTGGTATGTCTTTAGTTAAATCTTGAATCCCAAACTCTATGTGTTTCATTCCTTCACTAGTTCAGTAGTTATGAATTCAATCATTGTTCTTGTTTACTGCTTTGCTTAGGATGTCTAAATCCTGTTTTGTTCAGTGTGTAATTAGCATGTCCAAAATATTAATTGCCTATATGATGCTTGTCTTGCATGTTTATTCAGTCCCTGCCTATTCATCTTCACGGAAGAGATCGTGTTAAGTCACCTAGTCTCTTAGGGTATTCGATTGACCTTAACTGTGTGTCTAATTCTGTCTAATACCCCGTTGCTTTCAACATGGTTTTGTTGCATCCTTGATCTATATCCCCATTTATCTACTATCATGACTAACTTGTTAATCCTATAAAAACTCCTAAGTGTTCTATGCATTTGTTTCTATACGCCTCCCTGTACCTTGTTCATGTACCCTTAAATGTGATTCCTATATGTCCCCAACCCCTTTATCCCTGTGTGGAATCTGTTTGCCCAATGTTTCTGAATCTGGTTGCTCTATGATCAATTGGTTTGTGTTCTGAATTCAAAAGTGTTTTAGTATTTTTCCAAAACTTTTTTACTACTAAACTGGTTTCTATTTTAGAAAATCTTTTTCACTCCTAGAGTTATCTCAACATTATTTTCATATTAAAACCTTTTCAAAACTATGTCAAACACTCTCAGCTCAATCATAGGTCAATAGGTTCTGCCCTTCCAGTGTGTGTACCGCCTTGGGATCCTTGAGATTCCTCCGAACTCTGGCACACTGGGGCTGGCCCTTCCACACTGCACTTACTCAATCCCTGTTATGAAAGTCTAGGTGTGAGCACTACCCGGAATCCTTGAGGTACTTAGGGAACTCTGACACACCTGGACCTGAAATTTGCTATGAAACCCTTAGCATTTGAGACTGAGGCCTGGTATCTTCAGGTCGTATTTTGTCATGCTTCATGCTCCTTATAGTTTAACTTCTTCTCTTTTTTATTTATTTATGTAATTCGTTCAGCTATTGTTTTGTAATAATTAATTTGTAAACATATATTGGGGTGACTAGTGAAAAGGGAGGGTAGTGTATGGTACTGTGGGTAAAAACTGGGTATAAACCATATTCCTAGGCTCTATATTCTGTGAATCTGCACTAGAAGCCATGTCTTAGTACTAATGTGTTCATTTGCATCCAAATCATGCTAAACATGCATTAGATATCATGTTCTTAGGGCTTCACGTTTATTGGTTCAGCATATCACTAATCCATGCTTCAATAGATGTTTTTCACATAGAAATCCTGCTGATAAGTTAACAATCTTGTTCTAATAAACTGACATTCCAGTACGCATTAGATACCATGTTCTAGGAACCCTTCTTGCATTTATATGAACACGCCTAGTTCCATAAAAATAAGTCATTGATCTGAAAAGGTATAGAAAAATCATCTCACATATAATTGCCATACTTCTGAATAAAAACTGGTACAAATTCCCCCTTTTTAAGTCTTCGTCACCTAGAGCAGCATGTTGTAGGTTAAACAACTTCTAAATTGTTTAAACAACTCTTGTAATTGTGATTGCATAGTCCCACGCCTAGGCAAGCCTTGGGTAATTAGTCTCTATAAACCGTAAATTGCGTGTTAATTATGTTTACTACTTAAAGTCCTTCATGTCTAAAAATCAGTAGGCAAACTGATTAGGACCCTTCCATTGCATTATGACACAGTGTTGCATGTTCTGTATATTAATGTTCACTTAGATACCCTGTCTTATGATCCTTTCTCTAATAAAAAGTTGCCTTTGTCTGTGTTTTGAGACGTGTTATTTATTTGCATTATGTGTGGGGTGAATCTGAGCCTCTTAACTGTTTTTTATTACTTACGTGCTAGTCCTACTTATTCGTGCTTGTCGCCTAGTTTTCCATTTTAAAACCATAGGGGGTTTTCTAGAACTGCCAGTATACTAGAGGTCCTAAACTCCTCCGGGACCCCAAATAAAGGACGGGTAACAGTATGTGTTAGAGCTCGTTAAACAAAACTCGCTTAATAACCGCTAAGGGTTTGGAAAATGGGTAGATAAGGATATGATGACTTGTACATTAATGCAACGTGTAGCCCCTCATTGAGGAGTGATTATCGGGCATTGTACAGATGTGATCCTATAGGATAAACAACTTAGGACTTCCCTTGTCCTTTACATATGTGTGCTTGGATTGCTAATCTGTTAAGACCTTTATTTTTTTTACATATGCGTGCTTAGACTGTTTACGTGCTACTTGATTAAATTCACAAAGTATGTTTGGCCGGGACCCACAGTTGTGGACTTTGAGGGGTGTCTAACACCCCCCCCCCCTTGAAGTAATTTCAATCCCTTACCCAATCTCTGGTTATGCAATTAGTATTATGAATGACCCTTAATAGGTTCCCTAACGCAACTTAATTCGTTAGGTTGCGACTCTTCAAACTCATTATACCCCTTTCCCAAAAGGAAATGAGTTGTCCCAATAATGTCAAAAACCCTGACCAATCCAAAAGGAGATGGAAAGGGGGGGGGGGGAGGGGCAAGACAGCATGGCGACTCTGTTTGGGATTTTAGGCTTTTACCATTACAACCTTTTTTTGTGAATTCGTCTAAGTATGCCTTGTTTTCTTAAATACTTGCACCCTTTCCCTTTCCCCTTTATGTGCAATTAATTGTTTACTCTCCAAAGTATTTATTTTCTTTCAAAAAATGAAACTGACATGTTTCATTTTGTTTTCCTTTGTAGTTGTTTTTCAATTATAACTGTTGTATTTATCGCTTTCATAATGTGCAAATTCGTGACAACATATTTATTGCTTATTGCTGCATAATCATGCTCAACATCATATTCCACTCGTGCCTATACAAATCCTATAGCAACGCTTGATGAGTGGTTGCGCTCTTCCATTTTATATCGCCCCCTAAATTCGAAAAGGCTTATTTGCGGTAAAACTAGTCGATCAACGGTGCAGTCGATAGTTCCGACCCTTTCCCCCTCAAGTTGTCTGCTTGAGGGTACCGGTATAGACCCACATAGTATCCTTACTCTTATCATAACTATACATGCATCATGGTCAAACCTAGCCGGGTTAATATGTTTTCCACATAATAACTTTTAGGAAAAGCCTTGTCCAAAAAGTCTACTGGGATTTCCATAATCCCAACGGATGCAACCACGATCTGTGCATTAATTTGGAGAAATAAGTGCCAATATGCTAATCACTGATGTATAAGTAGTTGAATCTGGAGGGGGAAAGGGTCTAACCTTATTTGTTTTGCATAAAATGAGGCACGAAGTCCCCAGGTTCGGCATGGTCCAAAGAATATCGCCATTGTTGCTGGATTCATGGGAGGACCTTTCGCCGAGTGACAAAGACCATGTGAAGAGGGTCCTCGAAAACTTACCTACTAGATATCCAACCAAACAATATGTTGATCGAAGTGGCCACTATGTTCTGGGACAGAGAAAGGTTCGTGTTCCTTTTTGGCAACATAGAAATGACCCTTCTCTTGGAGGAGATAGGGGGATTCGCTGGATTACCTTGGGACAGTCCGGGTTTATGCCGGAAAATCGTGCCTCTAGGGGGTTCCTGAAAATGATGGCTCTGAAAAAGAATGATGATTTAGAGTGCCTGACAGAGTCCTACATACCTTTTGACTACCTCTATGAACAATACGGCCATAGAAAATCCTATCGTATCTTCCATAATGAATTCTCTATCACTTCCTTGAGTCATATGTGAAGCTCAACATCTGTGGCATCTAAAGGTTATTGTAGAAAGGGACACCATCGAGCCATACAGGTACCACGCAGGGAATGTACGCTTTTACCTATCATGGTTTGAAGACAGCATAACAGGGATAGTTGAGCTGGGAATCGGTGGGGGAAACAGTGTCATAGACGAAGTTGCTGAGGCCCAAGTGAAATACCATAAACTGCGCAAAAGGGTTTGTGAGTCTGAGGCCGAACATCTAGAGAAACACAAGACTGATATGGAACTGATCAATGAATGGAAGGAAAGGGCTATTAATCTAATGAAAGGTTGGAATGTATGGAGCAGGGTCTGATAGAGCTAGAGGCGAAGACGAGGAAAAGAGTCGCCGATTTCCAGAGTGCTGAGGGAAGCGAAGGAGGGCATCTAGTGAGATTATACCTGCTGTTGGGCATGCACGACCTGGGGAACCTGATCGACAAAGCCAAGAAGATCAAGCCTTGGGAGGGTCCTTCTGGGACCAAGTAGATTAGATTTACCTGCTTTTTCAAATGTAATAAGGCCAAGTGCCATTAGTGACTTATCTTATTTAGTGTCGTTTTAGGTTTATCTACTTTTACATTAATGAAATGAGGCAATTATTGGCATCTAAGTTCTCCAAATCAACTTGTCGCTAGGCCACCTCGGGCACAACGGGGATCCCAAATTAAGACGCGCGTTTACAATTCTGCAATATGTCTTTAAGTACTGCAAATACATTTCTCATGATCCTCACTGAATTGTTACCTTTTGTTTTTATTTTGTTTCTTTGATTATTCCCCTTCCCCAAAGGTTGGTTCGTGCATTGTGTCATCATCAGCATATTATACAAGATCCAGGGGCCCTCCACCTTCTCTTCCTCCTAGTCTACCCAAAGGCAAAGGCAAAGGCAAAGGAAAGATGGAAGATTTGACTAATATCAGAAAGGAAAACTCGACATCAGTTGAACAAACCGAAACTTCTGACAGTAGGGGTACTCAGGTTCAGAATGCTGCTGTGTCACAACTCGAGGAAAGGCTACTGAAACTTCAAGGGGAACTTGAACATGTTCGGAACCTAGCGAACTTGTCCTTCTCACTTAATGTTCCGGATGTCAGCAACCCGAACACTCAAAACCCCGCACCACCTCAGAGTACCCCCATCAGACAAAACCCTCATGCAACTCACCACTATACAACCGCACCACAAAATTAAACCATCCCACCACAATACCAAGCGAACACCTACCATACCCCCCAAAACACCCCACCCATCATTCCTGAACCACAAAATTCCACAAACGATCACCTCTATGCTCAAGCATCAGGCCACCAGAACAACCCCATATACGTGGAGACTCTACCTCACTCCACCCAACCCATTTCTTACACACTGAAATCCAGTGAGAAGGACCTGCTTATCATGAACTTGGCCGAAGTACTCAAAAAATTGACTAGCCGAGTTCAAGGCATGGAAGGAGGTAAGGGGATCGAGGATTGAATTATGAAGATCTCTGTATACAGCCTGATGTAGAACTACTGGAGGGTTACAAACCTCCCAAGTTTAAAATGTTCGACGGTACTGGAGATCCCAGGGTCCATTTGAGGACCTATTGTGACAAACTGGTCGGAGTTGGAAGAGACGAAAATATTCGGATGAAATTGTTCATGAGGAGCCTCACAAGGGATGCCTTGTCTTGGTACATCAGCCAGACCCCAAGAAGTGGCCTAATTGAGTGAGTATGGCCTCGGATTTCATGGACCGATTCAGGTTCAACACAGAAAATGCGTCGGACATATTTTACATCAAGAATCTCAAGAAGAAACCCATAGAAACCTTTCGCGAGTATGCCACTCGTTGGAGCTCAGAAGCGGCCAAGGTTAGGCCGTCATTTGATGAAGAACATATGAAAAAACTCTTCCTCAGGGCACAGGATCCGCAATATTATGAAAGACTGATTGTAATTGAAAATCACAAGTTCTCTGACATCATCAACCTGGGTCAAAGGATTGAATAGGGCATCAAGAGTGGGATGGTCACAAATTTTGAAGCACTACAAGCTACCAACAAAGCATTTTAGTCTGGTGGTATATCCAAGAAGAAAGACGTAGGAGCAGTAATGGTTGCACAGGGACCCAAATCCCCACTAACATATCGAAACTCTCCACTTGCATACTAAGCACCTCCACCTATATATCGGCCGTCACCCCCACCTACATATCAACGCACATCTCTAAGATATTCCCAACCATCACTTCCTATCACACATACAACTCCCAACCATCTCACTTTCAGTCACCTCCATCTCGTAAAAAGTTTCCAAGACCTCGACCCAACTTTGACCGTAGGCCACCCAAAAAATATACCTCCATTGCCGAGCCCATTGACCAGCTGTATGAAATGTTGAAAGTTGTTGGTTACTTCACCGCATCCCTGCTGTAGCCACAGAGAATCCATCCCAATGGGTCAATCCAAACAAAACCTGTGGATACCATTCCATCATGAAAGGACATACCATCGATGAATGTCGCTCGTTGAAGGATAAGATACAGGCTCTGATCGACAATAAAATTATCCAGGCGAAGGAAACTGCTCCTAATGTCCGTAATAACCCCCTCCCAGATCACAGGGGTAGAGGTGTCAATGTAATAGAAGTAGATAAAGAATGGGACCCAGAAGGGTCAATCGGGTTAATCAAAGAAGGTGATGATCCCAAGAAGCCAGCAGTTACACTCAATCCTATCATAGTGCAGACACAGCCGTTAGAAGAGGCTGAGGTGACTACATCAGTCCCGTTCGAGTTTGAGATATCACCACCATATACGCCAATGCCATTCGAGTTTGAAATAGCACCACCTGCAGTGACTCATGTTCCATTCGAAGTAAAGGTAGCCACACCAATTACAGTGACATTATCAACTACGCCGTCCTTCAACACTAATGTCGTTCCCTGGGATTACGTAGCTGAAGCTACAAGGAAAGGAAAGGTCAAGGTGGAAGAAGCTAGTGCTGCACAGGGGATGACCAGGACTGGAAGGGTCTACATGCCCGAACACTTGGGAGAATCCAGCAAACAGACTGCTAACAGGCCTCCCGTTATTGAGATAGGACCGGATGACCTCTAGAGGAAGGTGCAAGCCAGGGAGTACTCAGTCATAGATCATCTGAACAAGACTTCGGCCCAGATATCTATCTTATCACTACTGCAAAATTTGGAAGCACATAGGAGTGCTCTTATGAAAGTGTTGAATGAAGCTTATGTGCCTAACAACATCATAAGCGGAGAGATGGCTAACATGGTGGGGCAGGTATTAGAAAGTCACAAGGTTACTTTCCACGAGGATGAACTACCACCTGAAGGCTTGAGTCACAACAGGGCACTGCATATTACCGTGCAATGTGAAGATTACTTCATTACCAGGGTTTTTGCTTGATGGAGGGTCCAGCCTTAACATTTGCCCAATTAAAACACTAAAGAGGCTAGGCAAGAGACTGTATGAAATACGAGAAGGATCCATGAATGTAAAGACTTTAGATGGGTCTCAAAGTTCCACCATTGGAGAAGTCAGTCTATGTTTACAAATGGGGCCAACATGGTTTGAGGTAGAATTCCAGGTGTTAGATATATCCCCGTCCTATAATTTGTTACTAGGACGACCATTGATACATGCTCCTAGGGTTGTGGCCTCAACTTTGCATCAGGTTCGAGTGGAATCATCAGGAAGTTATTATCCATGGGGATGGGAGCAAACCCATCTACAGTCGCCAGACTATCCTGGTAATTGAAGGTAGAAGAAGGCTTGGTGGAGAAACATACCACCACATCGAACGGGTCAACACAATAGACAAATATAAGTGGTGGAGTAGTAAGATTTAAAGCATAATGAATTGGAGCGGATACCAACCCGGCAAGGGTCTCAGGAGGAATCTTCAAGGCATTTCCAAGCCAATATGGCTTAAGCACCACGACACTACCTTTGTCTTGGGATACCAGTACACTTGGAAAGAGTACAATGACTGGACACCACCATGGCACGGTCCCTACTATCCATTGGAGCATCCCATACCACGTCTGGAACAGACTTCCCAACAAGTCGGCGTCATAGGGGAACCAGAGGAGAAAGAAGCATTAGTAGCCTTAAGGAACTTATTCTTGGAAGACGAGGATATGGATTGTTGTGTCATCGTTGAGGAGGAGGAGGAGGAAGGCCCTACCATCCAAGCTGTGAGAAAGGGATCGCTCCTCAGAAACTGGACTGACAGACCATCTAGGACCCGACGAGTCCCGGGGTAGCAAGGTTGAACAAGCACTGTTTATTTTATTCGCTAATGATTTCCTTTTCGAATTTTTCTACTTTAAATAAAATCCTCAGTATTCCAAAACATTCGTTTAAATTATTGAAAATTGCTTTTATATTTCAATGAATCAGTATTTATTATTATCATTTTCTCTCACACTTATCTATACAACATTACTATTTCCTGTCTTGATGAACCAATGACTGTGACATGTAATGAGACAAATGAACAAAGGGATAGTGATTCAGAAGAAGAAGATACCATACCCGAGGAAATCGTCAGAGAAGTAGAGGACTTTGAAAACAAGCCTAAGTACAATCTGGATGAGACTGAGGTAATCAACTTGGGAGATTCAGATACCGTCAAAGAAACCCACATTAGCATACACCTGTCACCGCCAGAGAAAGAAGAGTATACATAATTCCTTAAGGAGTATGAGGACGTATTTGCATGGTCGTATGATGATATGACGGACTCAGTACATCTATCGTGGCTCACAAGTTTCCCACCAATCCGATGTGCCACCACTGAAGCAAAAGCTCTGAAGTTCAAGCTTGATATGAGTTTGAAAATCAAGGAGGAAGTTACCAAGAAAATCAACACCAAAGTCCTCAGAGTGGTTGAATACCCGACATGGTTAGCCAACACAGTGCCAGTTCCAAAGAAGGATGGGAAAGTCAGGGTTTGTGTCGATTACAGGTATCTAAACAAAGCAAGTCCCAAGGATGATTTCCCGCTACCAAACATACACATCCTGATCGACAATTGCACCAAGCATGAACTCCAGTCTTTTGTGTATTGTTTCGCCAGTTACCATCAGACCTGGATAGACGTACAAGATGCTGGGAAAACGGATTTCATTACGCCGTGGGGAGTATACTATTATAAAATGATGTCGTTCGGCCTAAAGAATGTTGGGGCCACTTACATGAGGGCTATGACTACTATCTTCCATGACATGATACATAAGGAGATAGAAGTATATGTGTACAACATCATCATCAAGTCCAAGAAAGCTACAGATCATATAGTAGATTTGAGGAAGTTCTTTAACAGACTGCAGAAATACAACCTGAAATTAAACCCTGCAAAGTGTGCATTTGTGGTTCCTGCCGAAAAATTGCTTGGGTTCATTGTCAGCTGCCGAAGAATAGAACTGGATCCATCAAAAATCAAATCCATCCAGGATCTTCCACCACCAAAGAATAAGAAGGATCTAATGAGTTTTCTGGGACGACTAAATTACATCAGTCGGTTCATAGCACAGTCCACAGTCGTATGTGAACCAATCTTCAAGATGTTAAAGAAAGACATTGCAACCGAATGGACCGAGGATTGTCAAAAGGCCTTCGACAGAATCAAGGAGTACCTATCGACGCCACCAGTTTTGGTTCTGCCAGAGCCAGGTAGACCCTTATTACTCTACCTCGCAGTACTAGATGGATCTTTCTGCTGCGTTCTGCGGCAGCATGACGAGACATGGAGAAAGGAACAGGCTATCTATTATCTGAGTAAGAAGTTCACTCCATACGAGGCACGGTATTCTCTACTGGAACGTACCTATTGTGCTCTAACTTGGGTCGCTCAGAAGCTGAGGCACTACTTTTGTTCCTACACAACATACCTCATATCAAGGATGGATCCCTTGAAGTATATCTTTCAGAAACCCATGCCCACCGACAAACTGGACAAGTGGAAAATCCTGCTAAGTGAGTTCGACATCGTCTATGAGACTCAAAAAATGGTCAAGAGACAAGCATTGGCAGATCATCTTGCTGAGAATCCTGTGGGAGGAGAATACGAACCCCTGAAAACGTATTTTTCTAATAAAGAAGTATTGTTCATAGGAGAAGACATTGTTGAATCCTCTGACGGTTGGAGGATTTTCTTTGACAGAGCGACAAACTTTAAAGGAGTCGGCGTTGGAGCTGTCTTAGTATCGGAAATCGACCAACATTACCCGGTATCTGCTAAACACAGATTTCCCTGCACCAACAACATGGCAGAGTACGAGGCCTGCATACTAGGGCTCAACATAGCCATTGACATGAATATTCAAGAGCTGCTGGTAATTGGTGACTCAGATTTTCTTATACACCAGGTACAAGGAGAATGGGACACCAACAATTCCAAGATATTGTCGTATATGCACCATGTGCAGGAATTGAGAAAGAGGTTCACCAAGACAAAATTTCGGCACGTCCCCCGAATTCAGAACGAGTTTGTCGATGCACTGGCCACCCTATCATCCATGATATAACATCCAGATAAGAACTTCATTGATCCTATTCCAGTAAAGATCCATAGCCAGCTGGCATATTGTGCCCATGTTGAAGAAGAAACAGACGGAAGACCATGGTTCCACGACATCAAGGAATACTTGGCAAAGGGAGAATACCCAGAGCATTCAAATCATACCCAGAAACGTATGCTTCGGAGGTTATCCAACAGTTTCTTTCACAACGGAGGAACTATGTACAAGAGAACTCCTGATTTGGGATTACTAAGGTGTGTCGATGCAAAATAAGCTTCTAAACTACTTGTAGAGATACATGTTGGTACTTGCGGCCCGCATATGAATGATTTTGTTTTGGCCAAGAAGATACTCAGGGCCAGTTATTTCTGGATGACCATGGAAACTGTCTACATCCAGCATGTTCAGAAGTGCTACCAATGCCAGGTACATGCAGACATGATAAAAGTGCCACCAAACGAGCTCAATGCGACAAGCTCACCTTGGCCATTCGCCGCCTGGGGAATGGATGTCATTGGACCGATCGAGCCTACCGCCTCAAATGGGCACAGGTTCATCCTGGTAGCTATTGATTACTTCACCAAATGGGTCAAATCAGCATCTTACAAAGCAGTGACTAAGAAAGTCGTGGCAGACTTTGTTCGCGATCGAATTGTTTGTCGATTCGGAATTCCAGAATCAGTCATCACCGACAATGCTTCCAATCTCAACAGTGATCTAATGAAGGCCATGTGTGAGGCTTTCAAAATCAGACACAAGAATTCCACAACTTATAGGCCTCAGATGAATGGAGCTGTGGAAACCGCCAACAAGAATATCAAGAAAATACTGAGAAAGATGGTAGAAAATTACAAACGATGGAACGAGGAGCTGTCATTTGCCTTATTAGGATACCGCACCATAGTCCACACATCAACCAGGGCAACGCCCAACTTGCTGATTTATGGTACGAAAGCTGTTATTCCTGCCGAGGTAGAGATTCCTTCCTTAATAATCATATGAGAAGCTAAGCTCAGCGATGCAGAGTGGATAAGGAGCCGTTATGAGCAACTAGCCCTCATAGACGGAAAAATAATGAACGTAGTATGTCATGGGAAACTCTACCAGAACAGAATGTCCAGAGCCTTCAACAAATATATGCTCGTATTATCTCTATTTGCATGTGACTTGGTAAGCAACTGCTATCCCGGCAAGAGCGATCCCGCTCCAGTTCCCTCAACTGTATCAAACCTGACCTCTCTAATGAACCATTCATTGACCTATCCCTAGATATTGCGTCCGTTCTTGCAATGACTTCACCGGTATATCTCGCCGATGAATCCAGAACTACACACGACCTGATTCCTGTAAAAACAGAGATATGTAGGCAGCTCAGGATCCAGAGTGCGGCCTAAATCTCTCTAACCATTTCGCTCGGTCAAAATTGGCCATCATATCTTTACCCGACAACTCTTTCATCCTATCCGGGTAAAGAGAGGCAGCTGTTGATACCTAATTTTCCCTAAAAAAATATTTCAGAATACATATATGTCTTCAAAATCATGTATTAGCATCAATTGGTATTTTTCCACCATTTTCTGCATATTTTACTAATTTTCCCAGGATTTTTATTCCAATAAATAATTACAAAATTGCATCACAAATAATTTTAAAACATTGTTTCTTAATTTAATATTACTATTATGGTCCTATTAAGTCTGAATTATTATATAAACAGCCAATTTGATACTTTTTGGCTACAATTGCAATAACTTTGTAATTATATCCCATGCATACAATTTTGTATTATTTTTACTAGAAATTAGTATTTTGTATTTCAAATACTAAATAACCTTCTTTAAAACATTTCTATACATGAAATTCATTTTTT